>PVJD01005035.1:0-123181 GCA_004026545.1 Mormoops blainvillei
TGCAGAAAAAGCATTTGATAAGGTACAGCACCTGTTTATGGTAAAAACACTCAGCAAAATGGGAATAAAGGGGGCATACCTCAACATAATAAAGGCTATATATGAGAAGCCTACATCCAATATTAGACTCAACAGGCAAAAACGAAAAGCTTTTCCACTAAGATCGGGAATAAGACAAGGATGTCTGCTTTCACCATTTCCATTCAACATAGTATTAGAAGTCCTGGCCATAGCCATAAGGTGAGAAAAAGAAATAAAAGGCATCCATATTGGAAAGGAGGAAGTAAAACTGTCATTGTTTGCAGATAACATGAGAGTATACATAGAAAACCCGATAGACTCCACCAAAAAATGACTCAACCTAGTAAGTGAACTTGGCAAAACAGCAGGATACAAAGTTAATATTCAGAAATCAAAGGCATTTTTGTACACCAACAATGAAATATCAGAATCAGAAATCAGGAAAAAAAATCCCATTTACTATAGCAACAAGAAAAATAAAGACCTAGGAATAAACCTAACCAAGGAAGTTAAAGACCTGTATTCAGAAAACTACACAACCCTGAAGAAAGAAATTAAGAAGACATAAATAAATGGAAGCATATTCCATGTTCATGGATTGGAAGAATTAACATCATCAAAATGTCCATACTACACAAAGCAATTTATAGATTCAATGCAATCCCTATTAAATTATCCAAATGAATAATTTGGATAATTATTTGGATTAAAAAAAAAACCAAACAGATAACAGATGTCATAATGAGAGCGTGCCAGCATGCCAATGTCATATTACACAGATATAGAACAAACATTTCAAAAATTTATGTGGAATCAAATGTGACCCCGAATAGCTGCGGCAATTTTGAGAAAGAAGAAAATAGCAGGAGGGATCACAGTGCCTGACATCAAACTATATTATAAGGCCACTGTAATCAAAACAGTCTGGTACTGGCATAAGAACAGATACATATATCAATGGAACAGGATAGAGAGCCCAGAAATAAACCCATGTCTCTATGTCGGTTAATATTCGATGAAGGGGGCAGAAGCATAAAACGGAGTAAAAATAGCCTCTTCAACAAATGGTGTTGGGACATCTGGACAGCTACATGCAAAAAAATGAAATTCGACCACCAACTTACACCACCACAAAAGTCAACTCAAGGTGGATAAAAGACTTAAATATAAGTCATGACACCATAAAAGTCCTACAAGAGAACATAGGCAGGAAAATCTCAGATATTCCATGCAGCAATATTTTCACCAATATGTCCTCCAGAGCAAGGAACATAAAGTAAAGAATAAACAAATGGGACTTCTTCAAAATAAGAAGCTTCTGGATGGCTAAAGAAAACAATGGCAAAATGATTAAGGAACCAACCATATGGGAAAATATATTAGCAAATGATAGCTCAGACAAAGGTTTGATCTCCAAAATATATAAGGAACTCTCATGACTCCACTCTAGGAAGACAAACAATCCAATTAAAAAATGGGCAAAGGACTTGAACAGAGCCTTCTCCAAGGAGGACATGCACAGGGCCCAGAGGCACATGAAAGGATATTCTGCATCACTAGCCATCAGAGAGATGCAAATTAAAACCACAAGAGATACCACTTCACGACAGACAGAATGGCCATCAAAACCAAATCAACAAACAACATGTGGTGGTGAGGATATGGAGAAAAGGGAACCCTAGTACTCTGTTGGTAGGAATGTGGACTGGTGCAGCCACTGTGGAAAACAGTTTGGAATTTCCTCAGAAAACTAAAAATGGACCTGCCTTTCAACCTAGCAATTCCACTGCTGGGATTATACCCTAAGAATCCTGAAACACCAATTAAAAAGAACCTATGCACCCCAATGTTCATAGCAGCACAATTTACAATAGCCAAGAATTGGAAGGAACCTAAGTGCCCTACGGTGAATGAGTGGATCAAAACACTGGTACAATTACACAAGGGAATACTACACAGCAGAAAGGAAGAAGGAGCTACTACCCTTCATGGCAGCATGGATGGGGCTGGAGAGCATTATGCTAAGTGAGATAAGCCAGATGGTGAAAGACAGATACCACGTGATCTCACCTATTAAGTGGAACCTAATCAAGAAAATAAACAAGCAAGGAAAATATAACCAGCAATATTGAAATAAAAAAACAAACTGACAGTAACCAGAGTGGAAGAGGGAGGGTGATGACAAGGGAAAGGGAGGGGAAGGGTCATCAAGGAACATGCATAAAAGATCCATTGACAAAGCCAAATGGGGGAAGGATCGAGGGTGGGAGGTGGGGGTAGGAGGGGCTGGGGAAAGTGCTGGTGGGAAAATGTTGACAAAAAGAAACAGAAAACAAACTGGCAAGGGGGAGGCTGGGAGTAGTGTGGGAAATTAAGAAGCCAAAGAACTGGTGTGTGCAGCCCATGGACATGGACTGAGAGGTGTGGGAATGATGGGATGTGGTGCAGGGTAGAAGGGATATAGAGGGGAAAAATGGGACAACTGTAATAGCATACTCAATATACTATACCAAAAAAAAAAAAACCAAACAGATAACAGATGTCATAATGAGAGCGTGCCAGCAACATCATCCGTCTCACTGCAATGAGACAATTATAATTTAATTTTAACATTATGCTGTGTTTTTATTTTGTGGTGAATATAATTTTGTAATCAATTTGTTGTAATTTACCTGAATTGGTGATGGGCTCTGACATCCCCAAACAGACACACACATACACACCTTTTATTCAATATTGAAGCTTCTCCACAAGGCATGTATTTTTTATTGAAAAAATATAGGTCCTGTTGTTAGAATCAAGCTTGAAAACCACAACACTGAATTACCTGAAGCCCCTTTTGAGCTATAAATTTAATTATTCTTTCCATTTTTATTACATTACCCTGTTTTATTGTTTTCATAGGTCTTCATCGTCATTATTTGTCTATTTGTTTGTTGTGTGCCTTCCTGACCAAAATAAGAGGTCACTGAAGTCAGGCACCTGTCTCTTCACTTTGTATTCCTAGCACCTAGAACTTTCCAGGCAAATACTATATGCTTACTAAACGTTTGCTGAATAAGTAAATTAATGAATCTATTTATCCATCATGTACCTATGCTTCCATCACATGAGAAATCCATGCATACTAGTGAGTTAGTTTTGTAATCTACCTGAAAAATTAAATATGGTGTATGTATACATATACACACACACATATACACATATAGATATATGGTGTGTGTATATATATGTAGATATGTTATATATAGAGAGAGGGATGGTATCTATACACACACACACACACACACACACACACACACACACGTCTGTCCAGAAGATATTCTGACATGTAGCATGAAAAATAACGACACTTATTGAAGAAGATACAAGAAACATTGTACATAAGACAATGGCACATTAGTCCCCTTCAAAATAGGTAGCTTGGGACCTCACACAGTTCTCCCAGTCACCGTCAGCTGCCCTGTCATATTTTCCTGATCTCACTGACAGTCTGAAACCTCTTCCATTTCAAAGGTGATGGTAGTTTTGGGAAAAGCCAGAAGTTGCAGGGCACCAAATCTGGGCTGTAGAGGGGCTGAGTCACCTGGATGATTTGATGTTTTGCCAAAAAACTCTGCATGAGATGTGATGCATGAGCAGGTGTGTTGTCATGATGAAGCTTCCAATCACTAGTAGTTGCAGCCTTCTGAATTGTCTGAATAGCTTCTGTGGAGGAATGTTCAAGCTTAACACAAAATTTGATGCGTATTTGTTGTTTTACTCACTGAGACATTCTGAATGCAATGGCCACACAGTACACGTGCTCACTCAACGGCATCTACCACCCCTACTGACTAGTACAGAAAAGTCATCATTGTTTACACATGTTCATCCCAGTCCACTCTCTTTGGCTGCCGGGTTACATCAATGTCATGCAAACCATTCTCCTTATATTAACCATTCTCATTATTAATAAGGGCTGGCTTATTTCCAGACAGTGTGTGTGTGTGTGTGTGTGTGTGTGTGTGTGTGCGTGCGTGTGTGTATGAGTGTGTACACAATCATAGAGAGAGAAAGAGACAGAGACAGAGATTGATTTACATTATGAGAAGGAGTTCTAAGGTGAAAGTCCATAGACCCAACAAACTGGCAACTGGAGGAGTTATCTTCCATCTTAATTTGCCCATTTCTTCTAGTTGGTAATGACAGTAGGACAGCCAGCAAAAGAAATGGGACCTGGAACAGGCACTGTCAGGAATTTATCAGTCTTCTTATGCTTTGTACTGACTTTATATTTTAATAACCTCCTCCCAAATACCTCGCTAACCCAGCCTAAATCACCCCCTTTGTACAATGCAGTACATATCTGATGCCTGATAATAGTTTCTTTGCTCCACCCTTCTCCTGCCCAGGATAATTCCATTTATTATCTAACCTTACTTAGGCAATTTCAGCAATCTTTTAGGGTTCCTCCATACACATTTTCTAAAAAGCCAGCTGTGCAATTTAGACCATCCCTGGAGATTACTGCCCAGGATGGGTTTGCATTTATGAGCGCATAACTGAAGCTGACATGGTCTTTACCAGAATTAATAGCTCTTGGAACAATTTGCCTTCACAGCATTTTACAAACAGCTTCATAACACATCTGAGGGCAAGGAAGGTTTTAATTAGTGTCACTAATAGCTAAGGATTCAGAAGTGAAATAATTAAGTGACTGGACCAATAGGAGCGAGGGATGAAAGGTGAACTTGGAGTCTGTGCAGGTTCAAGGTAATAAAAGTTTCCACCTGTCTTTAAGGTGATGTTCTGTTGGTTGAAATCAGTGTTCTGTTAGCACTGACCAGGAATAACCACTGGCAAGCTCAGTTTGTCTGCATGCAATATCATTTTTAAATACCTGGTGCTTCCTTCCTCCCACCTTCTCTCTTTAGTTTCTCCTCTTATTTAATTTTGGTTTCTCTATTGTACAAACAAAGCAGCTGCTGCCTGTGTGGGGAAGAGGTGCACCATTCAGAGTCACGGTTTACAGTTTGCTAAATGTAAGCCTGCCTAATCCTTTCCTATCATTGGATTACTCTCCCCAAGCAAATTTTCCCAGCTTTCATCATGAGAACGGGCTCCCTGCCAAGAAACCACTCATCCCAGCTCAGGTCCACCTGGCCTTTCCAGATTGTCAACGCCTCCATTTTGGGCCACTAAAAGGGCTTTCAGACCGAGTATTTGTACAACCATTTCTGAAAGCAAAACACAAAATCTTTGTTCCATAGAGTCACTAATCTCCATGTAGGGTTCTGGTCTGAAATATTATGGAGCTGGGGGTGGGGCAGGGCCTTTGATCATTGGGTCAGTTTTCTCCTAATATCAACTAATTGGGTAAAAATAAATTTAACACAAGATTGAAGTTTAAGTAATTTAAATAATTATTAAACACCAAACTGAAGTTCACATAATAACCGAAGTCAGATGAGAGGATTTAGAAAAGACCATGTACCTATTAGTATTAATGCTACTCTACAGGTGGCAGCTTTCAGAAGGTAGATTAAGAAAGCCATTCTGAAATTCCCAAATGCTCCATGAACTCTGCATCAGTTAAAGTTGTAATGGATTTTTGAAAAAATATTCATGGTTGCTTGCTGCCTAATTTCCTCCACAGGTCCAGAAAAACGGACCTTCTTGGATTTCAAAGGGAAAAGATTCTTTGTTACTGCAACACAGAACAAGGGGTTTGATTCACACACACTCCTCTGTCCATCACAGCTGAAATCCTGAGCGTGTGTAAACTCTCACAGAGCCAAACAATAGCTATTTGATCACTGATTTTTATTCTTCCTCTGCTAAACTTTAACAACTAGTAAGCAAGCAATTGGTGGGAGGGAAGGTCGACAGAGCCCTTTCTGACTCAGATACACTGACTCATGGGATTTTAGGAGCTAAGGGTCTCAGATTCATTGCACAGGCAAATACCCAGACATGACCTTGAACACTAAATCTGTTTAAAGTATTATGAAAATGAAATGTTCTTCTGTGCATTTTCTGCTTTTTATACCTTCAGGAGTCTGAGTGAATAAAATATTTGAGATGTTAAATGTACATTCGATAGCAATATACCGGTGGGCTTCCATTATGCTGTTTTGATTTTCTTGAGCCCAATGAGTCAAATGCAGCAAGACAGACAAATGCATCTTCAGGGGCCCAGGGCCTCCCTTCCACATGGTAGCAATGTTAGGCGGAGCACTCGCCGTCCCTCACTCTCCCTCCACCAATGTTTAAGAAGACAGGACAGGAAGGCCTGGCAACCCACTCCCCAAAGGTGGGTTTACTGTAATGCCCACCTCTGTTTTAAATAAGGTAACCATACAAGCATGGAACTTTGAGGGGAAGAACTAGACAATGCCTTGCTATATGCTGATGGACAATATATTTTATTTTAAATGTAGTTCTGTGGAAGAAAAGGGGCAACATACCAAAGCAACCTGACTAACTCAGAGGCCTGAATTAACCAGAAAGGATGGTCTGAAATTAAAACTTATTAACTAAAAGCAGTTCATGGCAGGTAGTCATGTCCTAGGTCGGTATTTTTCCCTGACAAAGGTCAATCTTTACCTTAACTGAACCTGTCTGTTGTGTTTTTGCATCTAGGATAACATACCTTTGGAATGTCAAATTTCCTTTTTCCAGATGCCTCAAAGCACAGGCACCACACCAGGGGGAGACCACAGACCCCCTCAATGTTATTGTTATCATGTTAATTGTTGGCTGTTATTATCCTGTCCCCACCCATATAAAAGATGTGCCTATCATTTTACCTTTTATCCAATCCCAGAGCTTCCTTCCTCTCCCCACTTTGCTTTCTCCCACCTCCCTAATCTATCACCAACAGATTTTATGTCAACCCCCTTATGTCTTATCCTTTGATCCTGATGTATAAAATAAGATTTTAAACTGCCATTCTCAGAAGCATTTTCTCAGTTTCTTGAGATTTTGCTTCCCAGCCATTGTCTTCAGTTTGGCTCAAATAAACTCATAACAATCCTTACAGGTTTGGACGTTCCTTGCATTGACAGTTCCTTAATGACAACAGAGCACATTTTTTATGAAGACTAGAGGGTGACATCCAACGAATGGTACATGCTGATAAGAAACTCAACTGGAGCTCAGCTTCCATTCATAGAAGTCTGTTTGCCTTGATATGCGCTCGTACTCCCAAGTTTCACTTTGCATTTCTGGGTTATCGAACCCTCAGATTCAATGTTGAAAGTCAAAGTGAAACCCCCCACGAAGAAAACCACACTGATTTTTACCTGCTTTAATGTCAGAATTCTGAGAAGCCAAGAATAAATCAGTCCAGTTCACTCCACACTCACCTTTTGGGGTAAAAATACCTCCAGTGAAATCTCAGCAACTTTGGCTTGCCTTACCAAAATGTTCACCAATAAGAGAGTTTCAAATTAAATCCAAAGCATGCCCATTGATTTTTAAATGTTTTTAAAGACTCCAGCATGAATGTCTCAATTCAGTCAAATGTTTAATGGTTGAGAGGACAAAAATAAGGCTCTTCTTAATTTCAGCTTATTATAGGTGTTTTGTGAAAATCTGAATCCCTCAAGACATATGCAAAAAATAACTATGCAAATTTCTCTATTAATATGCATATGATAACACTGTCAAGCAAAATAGAGAAGAAGAGAAACAGCACAAAGACTAAGGGCAGATGGGGAGGAAAGAGGTAAAAAGTTGGAGTCAAGAAAAGATCCAAAGATAGGTTTCTTTTTCATCCATATCTGGAACAGGTAGAATTTTCACCTATTACTACAACAGGTCTGTTATGAAATGCTCACCTGATTTGAAATACTCAAGTCATACCAGGGGCCGAATTTAGTCAGTTCCAATTACCTAGGGCCAGTCTGTCAACCTGAGAGGATAGGACAGGGGCCAGCCCAATTTCTGAGAAGTCACAGGGCAGCTGAGAGCCTAATTGAAGAACTAGGAAGAAAACCAAGATTCTACTACTGGGAATGTACAAACACAGAGCAGGAGTGGCCAAGTCAAAGGCCTGTCACGGCCACAAACCAAGCTGGCCAGACAGGAGTTGCTAGGCCAGAAAGGAGTTGGGGGCAGTTCCTAGAAGATTGTCTAATGGGAGCATTTGGAGGCTTCATCATCCTCTTCTTTAAATTTAAACAAACAAACAAACAAACAAACGATAACTTGGCTTTAGCTTGCTGTCTTCACTGATGAAATTTCAAAGGCCTCACATGGAAATCCCTTGGAGGTGAGGATGAGGAGACACAGGGCTCACTTACCTCACTGTTCTCTGTTGCCCAGCTACTTATCTGCCACCCCAGCTGGTGGTGATTTCCTCTGTCTCTCTCTCTGTCCTTAGGGCCTGGCATTTGGTAGCTATTCAGTAAAAGGGCTCAATTCAATGACTAAGTAGGCAAATGCTCATGGATAGACACTCCTTGATGCTTTCAATCTGAAGGGTCTTAGGATATTTTTGAGGCATGTGTCCCCAGGGTCAAATGAATATCGTCAACGGCTAGGAAGCCCCAGGAGTGCTACCCTCATGTTCAGTTTGCCTTCTCCAGAATAAAAGTAGCTATTTCTTTTCTAGAAATATACAAGGAAGTACCTTATGGGCAGCCCATCCTCCTGCCTTTTCGTGTGTATAACGAAGTCTCTCTTTGCCTCAAATATATAGTATGTGTGTTTCCAAACTGCAAAAAGACCGTTGAAAATTAAACCACAGAACAGTATTTTAATGAGAACATGATTACCTAACACCCCACTGTGGTTTCAGATGGCCTTGTGCCAACCTTCCAAAATGCTACCAGAAGCTCAGAGTTTAAAAGAGAGAGAAAGAGAGAGAGAGAGAGAGAGAGGGAGAGAGAGAAGTGATTACCGCCCTTTGGTGAAGGTAGCTTTGTTTCTTGGATGGCTTCCAAAAAAGAGCTCTACAGAAGGACATAGGTTATTGGTGTCTGCTGTTGAACAAACCTTTCTTCCTGTTTTGAAAAGTTTAAGAGAAAAAAAGGGAGGGCCACCCCCGAATTAGTACATGATGTCCTGAAGTATGTGTTTTTAGTACTAAAGAAGGCTCTATTGCATCTGTACCCAGCACTGCCTATCCCATCAACTTGCCTTCTGCACACCCACTTGCTATTTCTGTAGTCTAGGTTACAAGACCGCAGGTGTCGATGCTGAGGAGGGAAAGCTGCAATGGCCCACATAACAAAGCCTAAACATGCATTGTTCCCCTCTGGTTGGCAGCTTGTGCTAACACTGGGCACAGAGAAGAGGAGGGAGGCACTGGGGTTCAGTTAGGGTCATTTCTGAGGGCCATCCTTATCTTAGTCTCCAACTGACCTAGCACGTAAGCATTTGGGGTTGCGGTTTCATTTCCACATTGGGTTTCCTGACTTAACCCCTGAAACGCCTTCTGCAGTTGTCTTCCTACCAGTTCACTGATAACCAGATGGCCCTGAGAGTCCACAGGAAGAAAAGGGGTCATCGGGCTGCAAGACACTGTAGTGGAATCCCTTCATTCTACAGATGAAGAAATCAAGGTCCAGAGGAAGCTTAGTGATTCACCCAAAGTCACACGACTACTCAGCAGCCAATACACAGACACTTGGAGGGGCACAGAGCAGGCATAATATATGCTACTTTACATCCTTGCAAAGTATTCAGCTTTGTGCTAAGCCCTGTGAAGGATCATTTGAAAAGTACCACAGACTCTTGCCCTTAAGAAGTTACAGTATCTTAAAATTAACAACATGTACATATTAGGCACAGGGACAATACATGCTAATGCAAAGCGGGGTGCAAGAAGATGCATATAGTGTAAGGGCGATGTAAGGCAAAACATTCTCTCCCTCTACTCTCTTCTCCTGGTTAACTTACTCATTTTATCTTAGTTTTGAAGTCACCTGTTTTAGGAAGCTCTCCTGGGTTTGGTGCGGGTTGGACTGTATGTGCTTGGGCACTTCTCTGGGTTCCTAGTCGGCCTTATGCAGTACCACATTCCCACATCTAGTGCCTAGAATATAGCCCATGCTCAGTAATTGTTTGAGGAAGGAAGGAGCTGAATGTCCATTAGGAACCTTTTAACCAGCTAGTTGGATTAGAGATGAGCTTGAAGATGGGAAGGATCTGTACCTACGCAGTAGGTGGCCCAGAACGGATGGATAATGGCCCCCCCCCATGGAAAAATCACCACAAGCTGTGCTGGTAAGAGGTCAATAAGGAGATATCCGTGGCTGGGACAGTCACCTTTCACGAAAAGAATCGGAAAAGTGCTGTTGGGCAAGTCAGATAAAGCTAGACTATGGGAGGTCAGGGATACTAAGAAAATAATGTGAACCAGAAGGAAGATGTGATGTCCTTTAAAAAGAAGAGAATTCGGTCCTCGTCCAGGGTGGCTTAGTTGGTTGGAGCATTGTCCATACATCAAAATGTTGTAGGTTTGATCCCCTGTCATGGTGTGTACAGGAGACAAGCAATCAATGCCTCTCTCTCTATCTCTCTCTCTCTCTCTCTCTCTCTCTCTCTCTGTCTTTCTCAAGTCAATAAACATATCCTTGCGTGAGGATTAAAAATAAATAAATAATAAAAAGAAGAGAAGAGAAAATCCAAGACGCTAGAAAGCTGCACCACCCCTCAGCTCGCTTTTAGAATCTGATTTTCCTACACTTGAAAAGAGAGCTTTCGGGCTTCCCTTTGGTAGCTGGGTTTTCCCCCCTTCTCAACTTTGAAGTGTTGACTCTTTCTAAAAACCTGAAAAGACAGGCTGAGTTTCACCTTGGGAAAATGCAAAATAGTCTGCGGCAATGAAAAAAAAAAATCAATCGCAATCTCAATCACAGATTTCTTAGAAACACTGAGCTAACGGGAATTCTGAAAGGACCACTGACTCATTTCAGCCAGTAAGCCAGGGTGAACATTTAATGTTGTGACTCAGTGACTCCCTTTGAGGAGTTGTTTGTTCTGGCTCTTCATACCTACATGCTTTTACCAAACATGCGAGTATCATCTGGCACTTGGGGGCACCTGGTAAGCATTTACAAAAATAAAGGAGTTCTGAGAAGAACTATAATTATCAACAGAGAGGACTCAGTTTCTGCTATCTCATGGTTCGCCCACAGGGTTATCCAAATCCAGGAGCAGAATTTGTCTGAAAAGGTGGTATGAAGGAGGAACAAAGAGTAATAAAGAACAATGAGGTTGGAGTGTAAAAGGTATAAAATATGTCCCTCCCTCCTTCATATCCAAGGCAGAAGGTACTACCTTGCAGGCAGCCATATGCTGTGTAAAACACAGAAGACTTTCGATGTCAACTTACCATTTTGCATGATGTTATCTTAAAGGAAACACCAGGAAAATGGGAGGTTGGAAGAGAGGTGTACCTGTGGATGCCTAGCTGCTAGGCAGTCCGGGACAGTTGCTGGTGGCGTTTTACTCCAACCTAGGGCAGACTGAGTAGAAAAGTATAACTCATCTCTTAAATAAGAGCCCTAGACAGGTGCATGATAGTTATGCTGCTCCCCAGGAGAAGGTCACCTGGAGGTTACAGGTTTAGGGACCTTTGTAGTTTCATAGGCCAAGATGGCACTGTGTGCAAGGCAGCAAGGTCCCAGGTGGATGATGAGGCATCATGTGATTGGCCTCATGGTGTGAGCCATCCGTCTCACAGAGGCAGCCTGGGAGCAGATTTGAACTTCTCAGTGGCATTTCAAACAATCCAAGTCCCTGGGATCTTTGGGATCCACGTGACCAAAAGAAGAGTCTCTCCTACGGAGACGTTCACTTCTCAGGGACCAGGCAGGAAACATGAGGGGTGGGCTGCTGCACTCTCAAAGCAGTCCTTTGTCAACCACACACTGGGGCAGCCATAAGAATGGTGGCTGCTCAACACCAGCCTTGGGGGAAGCCAGTGCAGTACCCACCTGCTATGGGGTGCAAGGGAGAGCATGCAAACACCTGGCTGGCCTGGTCCTACACACCTTCGCATAAAGAATAACGCGAGCTTCTGATGCCTTTGTCCCCCTCCTTCCCCTGCATCCTTGACATGGGCTTCTATTGGCTTCTAGAACACAATATCCCCAGCCCAGGACCAGCGCAAAATGTTGATGTTGATGGTTGGACTCATAGCACAAGGGAGGCACCACTCTGCACTATCTCCACTGTGATGAGGAAACTGAGACCCTAAAATGTCAAGTGCCTTGCCCAAAGTTCCTGGGTTGGTGAACCCAGGTCTCTTAGCTCCAGAGCCCAAGCTCTTAAACCAACCGATTCTGCTCCTTTGCCAAAGGTAGACAGGGTGGATGGAGGAACTGGGTGTGTCAGAAGCTTCTTAAAAAGAGCACTTCCCCTCCCCTGATTTCAGCAGCATCTGTCTCCTACCATTAAGCTAGTGCCAGTTTTAAGTTTGCAAATCTCAGTTGTGGGTTCCAGGTCATAACTGTTTGTCCCTCCTCAAGTGCTCATCACACCCAGTGTTCTCTGGTTTCATTTGTACATTGGGGTTCAACAGTCACTCCCCAGCCCGCACATTGGTTTCACTTCCTTGGGCCCTAATTCACTTGTTTTTTGAAATAGGGATCTATCTACCAGGGTGGGTATGAGAAATAAGAAAAGGGGCGTCAATATTAAGGCTGCAGGAGACTTGCCATGACATTGTTCATGCATTAGTGAGCACTTCACAAACAAAAAGCGTTGCAACGAGCATTTTTGTCCTTTCATAGCAGTCTTCCCTCTCAACTCCGGCTGACGTCAGAGTCACCCAGAGCATTTTTTAAAAATACAAATGCCAAAGTCCCCACTTCAGATCTACCAAATCAGAAACAATTGAGGAAGAGGGTCAGGGATCTGAATTTAACCTAAGAGTAAGCTCCCTTTGTATGAGGCGCCTGGGCCAAGCAAGGTGTTCACCCTTCCAGAAGATTCCATAAGGGATTCATGCTCAGAGTGGGAGGTAGGCTTAGAGGAACTGGAAACTGCCTCCCAAGTAGCAGCCCTCTCGTTTGGTTGGTTCTTGGTTGGTAGCTCCCTCCTGAAAGCCGAGTAATAATCGGTGTATAGAGATATATTCTTTCTGTCCCATTCTGTGTCTGTTATTTCCCAAGCTCCTCCCGCCCCCGGCAGCCCCAGCAGGGGTAGGCTCTGGGGACCAGACAAAAACTATGCTCCCTCCAGGGCTTCCTTTCCTTTGCCAAATAAGATCACTTTTAACAACCACAAAGTTTCATAAATCACCAGATGAAAGCTGGTCATGCTGCTGGTGTCTGTTAATGAAGAACATTCTTTTCCTTTTTTTAAAATTATATTTTATTGTTTATGCTAATGAAGAACATTCTTAAACACATACACACACACACAAACCCCAAACAAGCTATAATTTCAAGATAATTTCAAATAAATATGATATTTTATTAATCATCACAGTATCCAGAAATGCGTTGTAGCGCATTATTTATTCAGTCTGAAGTAAGATTTGGGACTTGAGAATAGCTGGACCCTTTATAATACCTTCCCTGGCGGTCTCCTGCCCAAAAGTTACAAACAAGCATGTGCCATCCTGTCGGGATCAAAGCCCAGTGACCTGTCCACCTGTACTTTCTTACTCCTAAACAGTAAATACCCCTGAGAATCCAACTGTGGAACTGTGACAGTGTTTGAAATGAGCCACCAGTGAGTAGGCAAAGGGCCAGAAAAGAGATCTGAGGTCAAGAAGGAAAGAAAAGATAAATCTGAAAACAAACTTCTTATAGTAAATTACATTTAGGGTCAGCCTTAAGCCACTCTGAGAACCACAGTGGGACACACAAAGGTAGACTGGACATTCAGCAAAGAAATGGTTATAACAGAGTAAAGGTCTCAAGCAAAGGAAACCTATTTCCTTAAAAATGACAATTTATAAATAAAAGCACAAGTGTACGATTCAAGTTTTTCTCAATGTTCTGCTAAAAATTGTGTTTGCAGTTAAGGAACCCAGAAATCATGCCCTGGTTGGGGTAGCTCAGTTGATTGGAGCATCATCACATACACTAAAAAGTCGCCAGTTCACTTCCCAATCAGGACACATACCCAGGCTGTGGGTTCAGTCCCCAGTTGGGGCCCATATGGGAGGCAACCAATCAATGTTCCTCTCTCACCCTGATGTTTCTCTTTCTCTCTCTCTCTCTTCCTCTCTCTCTAAAATCAATTATATATATATACATATATATTTTTTTAAGGCACACAAATTATTTTAACTTCTGGTGTCATTGGTGGGATACCCCAGCCAAAGCATCAGTGGTGTTGTGGCCTTTCTGAAAGGCTTAGCTCAGGTTCTATCTCTTCTACAAAGCTCAGCCCGGGCATATTGGTTCGAAATGCCTCCTTCCTCAGAACTACTGGGCCCCAGCCCTGGTGATTCTAATTCTGTAGGACTGAGAAGGGTGGGTGCCATCAACTTCTTGTTTTCTGCATAATTCATCTGATCTGTGACCATAAACATTACAGACAATTGTATTTGAACTGTTATTATATGCAGATGTTGATTTGAGCTCTTATTGAAGTTTCTGAAGACAGTCGCTTCTTTCCTTCCGCCTCTTATCCTATAGCTGTTAGCACAGTAACCAGCTCTAATTGGTGCTCAGTACCACCTATTGATTTGCTTTGATCTAACCTAAGTGTCCTAGCCTAGAGAACGAACTCTAAAGCATACCAAGGCAGAAGCCTCAGAAGTATAAGGGAAAGATCTTGAAATCTACTTTTATTTTTGTCTGCCAAGTTTGTCGCCTCTGATGGTTATCTTTCAAAGATGTGCAAATAGATGAAGTCACCCAATGACATCAGTAACAGGATATCATCAGACACCCTGTGATGCACAAAAGCCCACAAGCCAAACGCAGGTGTTGGTGAGAAACCAACACCCAAACTTTAAACAATAAAAGGGTAAGTCTTCAGACTTTCTCTAAACAACATCATGTCCCCTCTCAAATAGCCTCCTCCACTGACCTTGAGTCAGCACACCCTACCTGAAACTCCATTCCCCTGTTCTCCTCCTTCCTCCTCAGCCCCACATCAGCGAGTCACCAGATGCTAGTTCCACAAGATCTCTCCTATCCATTAGCCTCCTTCCAATTCCCACCACTATCCAGTTAGCCCAGACCTTTACATTCTCCTGCCGGAAACAGTCAAATAAGTTTCTGTCTGCTCTCTCCACCTCAGCTTCCTCCTTCCAACCCATCCCACGCTGCACTTACACATTAATTACTCTAAAGCATACCAAACTATTCTCCAACTCAAAACCTGTACAGTTTCCCTGTTACTTTAGAGAATACAGCCCAGACCTCTTAGCCTTGCCTATGCTCTAGCTTCAGTGTACGTCTCCAGACGGAACCTCAGCCTGTACTCCATCAAGCTGGCTGATCCCTGTTTCTGGTTCCGTGCTTTTGTTCATGCTTCCACGTATCCGTCAGAACATCCTCCTTTCTGCCCAATACTTTCCAAGTCAAAACTTTACCCTTCTTCATATGCATCTCTTCTGCGAAAGGCCTCCTCCTTCCCTAATGGACCTTGTTTCTACTTTGCTTACACTGTCCATCTTCCTCTGACTTATATTACAGTTATCTATGTTCCTATATCACCTTCCATGGTGGACTCAAGGGTCTTGAGGCCAAGGACTCTATGATATTCATCTACCACCTTATCCCAGTGCCTAGCACATTATAGGCACTCAAAATAGTTTGTGGAAAGAAGGAAGGGAGGGAATGATCGAGTTCTCAGAAGTAATGGAGAAGGAGCTCAGAAGGAGCCAGAAAGAGCAGGAAGAGAATCCACTGAAGGAAGGGAAGATGGGGCCCAAGAAGAAATGAAAAAATTAAATAAAGTGCTACGGGACAGACCGTGGGCAGTGTGAGAGTGCGTGTTCCACATCTGCAGGGGAGAAGATCCAAGGAAACTTCCTCCCACTGTGAGAGGCCTTCACATCAACCTTGACTTGATCCCAGGGGCCGACTCGGTCATCTCATTATCTCCCCCACCTCTCACAGCAGGGCTGGGGGCTTCGGGCTGGAACTTGGTCCCTGTGATTTAGGAAACCACAATGGGTGCAAATTTGTCTTCATCCCACACTTCATCCAGACTTAATTAAAACATTGTACCTCTGTAATAATGAACTTTTAATTAATGTTATTTCAGTTTACAAAGGTGCCTTTTAGATTGCTTTGTATGACCTTAATATCAGTCCTGCAAGGTGAAGTATTCACAGAATTCCCTGAAAATCGTCTGCCACTTCAGAGTCGTAAAGCTCCCTGTTTAACACTGTCATCCCGCTTGGTACCCACTCACATTTCCATTACTCCCTTACAGGCAAATCATGCTCAGGGAGACCTATCTCCTCCAGTTTCCAGGACACAGCCTGCAGCTTTCCACTTCCATGTCTTTGCACATATGGTTCTCTGGGCAGAATTCTTTTTAGTTTTTCACAGCCTTCACTTCCAGAAGGGGTGCCCATCACCAGACAGGCATGCCTTTTTCTGTGACTTCCTCAGCTTCTGTGGAAATTCTGAAAGGTGACTCAGGACCAGGGAGATTAGGGGACCCATGACACTGCCTCTGGCCAGTGAAGAAACACAGATACATGTAAACACACATCTGCCCCCAGTGACACAGAAAATGGAGGGCTTGCACAGTTAAAACCCACTTCCCTTGTTCTCAGGAGAAGAGTTCTTTATACTTACAACAAAGTGGGACAGTGGGGGCAGGGGCACGGGGACACATAGGACTTTGACCTTGTATTGGCTTATCTTTGCCAATTCCTGATTCTTGCAGATGCCTTGCAGGCCCCCATTTTCAACTCTTCTGTAGAATTCATTCGAGACAGCTCACTCTGTTCACAGGGACACAAAGGCATGGGGCCAGAGACTGCAGACAACAAGTCAGGAGATCAGAGCCTTCCAAGTGGTTCTCTGAGGTTCGAGGTGGGGGTAAAGCACAGATTCTTCAAGGAGAAAATAAAGCATACCATTTGAAAAACTATACCTGATCATGTATATTTTTTTCAGATTTGGAAAATAACCTAGTTTTCACATTACAAACTACAGAAAGTAAAGTTCAACAAAACCCCCTTGATGGTAGAGAATGAGCAGAAGAAAGATATTTGGTATCTTCATACTTTCAGGGAAGATTTCTAGAGATTTCTCATGGGACCTATCAGTTAAACATTTATGTTTAGCATAAAAGGGTAGAGATGGTCTTTGTCTACCAGGTACCAGGAGGCCCATCAAGTGACCCTCAGCACCCGAACTCAAACAGAAGCCTAGATAAAAATTCATGGCAGTGCCCGAGGGAGCCTTTGCCTTTCTAGAACTGAGGCTGACGCACGGGGTGGGCATATGACGCAGAAGAGAGAAAGGAGCGGCTGGGATGCCAAATAACTGAGGACATGGGCCTCCAGAGTGGCTGGCAGTGGACTGAGGCAGGAGCTTCGATTGCAAGATGGAGGGAGGGAGAGGGTGGTTTTGTTTTAGTCTGGAAAATTGACAATTTATTTATTTTTAATGTTTAAATATATTCATTGATTTTTAGAGAGAGAAGGAGGGAGAGAGAGAGAAAGAGAAACATCAATGTGAGAGAGAAACGCTGATTGGTTGCTTCCCATTCGTGCCCCAACCAGGGATCCAACCGGCAACCTAGGTATGTGCCCTGACTGGGATTGAACCCACAACATTTTGGTGTAGGGGGCAACACTCCAACCAATGGAGCCACATCGGCCAGGGTACAAACTCTTAGCTAGTCTTGGGGATCCTAATTTAAATCGGTTTGGGGAGAAGCTTGGAGATGGAACTGGAATACCCTCCTAGTTTCCCATTTATCATCAAAGATAAAGCTCTTAGCAATCTGAACATGCAAATGGAGACCTGAGTGTGGAAAGGCTTCATCCAAGTCGCTCCGAGTTGTTCAAAGTGTCGCCGCAGACGTCATTCTCCTCTACCCCCAAACAAGCAACAAACCATCCACGGATGAGCCAATTCCTGAACCACAAAAAGGCAACAGGACAGACTCAGGACACTTGATGGCTGCTCCCTCTTAGGGGCTGCCCTACCTCCGCTCTCAAAGACAAGCAGAGCCACAGAGGGTGGCCCTCAGCAAACTGGACTGGAGTAAAATAGCCCAGGGGAGGGTGACGCAACATATTAATCACAGGGATAACACAGTGGAAGAACATAGTTGAACCTGAAACACACCACCTTGGTGTTTTTAAGGGACTCTGAAAACAGTTTTGTTTCCTTTGTTTGAAAAGAAACCACTCCCACACAGAGCCATCCTCAATTTCCAGGGATTCCAGGGAATTCCCTGAGCTTTTGACTGGAAGGGGTTGGAAGGACGGCAAGGGAATAAAACAATACTTTCTCCAGGCAGCCATCAGCACCTGCTAAGAAAGATGCATTTAGGCATGGAACTTCAGACAAATTTTTAAGTATTCATTTTAACCTGGTTCCCCCTGAGGAACTATGAAGCAAAGATGGGGTAAATCTCGTTCTTGAATAGCCTGCGTCCACGTTTTATTGCTGCTTTCCCACATTTTCTCTCCACTGCGCGTACATCTGAAAAGTTTGGGAGGCCTTAAAAAGTCCAGCACTAAATCTTTGAGTCACTTAATCCCCAAACCTTCCATGTTTGGAGATAATTTTCTTTATGAAAAGAAATCCTAACCAGGCTTGATTCCTCTCTTCAACTTTTTAATGGAACAAAAAAGCCTCTCATGAGACTCGTCCCTGTGGCTGCAGAAACCGAGCATCTCATGCAGACCTTCAGCCTCAGGACAGTGTTGGCTCTCACTGGCTCCCTTCCTTTCTTGGCATCTTCTCCAGCACGGCTGTAGCTAAGCAAGACCCGGTGGGTAGAAAATAGGGGCGGCATGCACCTAGGGAAAAGAGCTTTCTGCTGATCAGGTTTGCCCATCAGTGGATGGGCTCCCTTTCTGAGTAACAGCCTGCCCATCCCTGGGAGTGTTCAGAGATGGGACCACCCTGTGTGGTTATAGAAGGCACTCCGTGGAATAGAGACCAAATGGGTTCAAAGATCTCTTTCAAACCTGGATCTGAGTCCCTGTAACATAGAAGGGAGCTTTCAAGGCACATATGAGAAGCTTTATTACTTTTCCTTCCTTCCCCCACCACATATGTCTTTCTTTGCCCCACAGTTAGAACGTTTCACACTTTATTTAAGGCCCTATTTCCCTTCATCTCACTTCTGCAGGTAATGGTGGAGAAAGCCATTTGCCTGGTTAATCAAAGCTCTCCACTGACAAGAAAGACATTTCAGCAACCGAGATACATATGAGACTAGAATAATGTTGCCCTGGCTAGTGTGGCTCAGGTGGTTGGAGTGTCATTCTGTAAACCAAAAGGTTGTGGGTTCGACCCCTGGTTGGAGGGTATGCAGTAGCGTGGGGCGCGCAGTAGGGTGGGGCACTATTTCTCCCAACTAACGCCAGCTTGGAAGTCATTGACATTTGATAGTATTGTCTCTATGAGATTCGTAGCTCTTTGCTACAATTACATACCCCCTGGGAAATAGCTCCCTTTTTTATCACTTGGGAATACATTAACTTTGTTCCTTTTATTATTCTCTACTGCCATCGAGGACGGTGTCCCCCAACCTTCAGAAACAAAAATAGGTATTTTTCTTTTAAGGGACAGGGGAGGAGACAAGGCATGTACCCTACAATTCTCCGCAGTCCCCACAACTCCCTATTGCCTCATTCATTTTCAATATCTTCAAGTTTTTAGAGTTTGTCAATTGTGCCATAGGTCTACGAGTAGCTCAAAGGGCAAAATTGTGGCTTTGGATTTAAAAAATTGTTCATGATGAAACACTATTTCATGGATCCCCCTACCTACACACACACACACACACACACACACACACACATAATTGCCACCCTGTCCTGCGAATATAAAACCCTTGGTAGAATGATGTCAGCAAAATCTCAGATCACCACATTCCTGGGAGCACTCTAACTCTGCCATAGATGCATAGTTCTCTTTATAAAGCAGAATGTCCACAGGGCTCTAGGCACTTCCTCTTGTTGTATAGCTGCTTGAGGTCACTGCCAATAAATTACTAGTTTAAGGAAAACAATGACAAGCCTCTTCCATGGAGAACACAGTTTTCTGACTCAGTTATTTCCTAAAGTCATGCCCTTTTCCCCAGCTTGACACCATAATTTCTGATGCAACAGCATTATGTCTGTTTGTTGTTGTCCATCAGATCCTCAAAGCCACACCTGCAAAGCCATGCCATACCACACCTTCCCGATGAGCACACAAAACTTTGGGAAAAAACGAATCCTTTTGGTAATGGAATTAATCAAGTAATGATAACTGCATTGTTCATTAAATGGCTACTTTATTAAAATTGACTTGCCGGGGTGATTCTAAATTGGCTGTACATGTTTACCAGTCTAATTTTTCTCTCTGTATAGGAGATTTTTGTTCAGTGCTACATAGATGACTAATAATGGCATTTTAATAAAATTAGATCTTCTAGAAATTCAAGATATGGCAGATATATGTACCCAGAAAAACAGTAATGACTTCCCAAAATTGGTAATCTTACAGCTACAAGATGGAAGGTTTAGGTTTATTTTCCAGTCATTCTCACTTGTCATTGTTGGGGTCAGAAGGAGTTGAGGAAGAAGGAGTGGAGCTGGGTTCAGTGGGGTGGGGCACCATTTCTCCTGCTTAATACCAGCTTGGAAAGAGTTGACATTTAGCCCTGGCTGGTGTAGCTCAGTGGATTGAGCGCTGGCCTGTGAACCAAAACAGCACAGGTTCAACTCCTGGTCAGGGCACATGCTTGAGTTGCAGGTCAGGTCCCCAGTTGGAGGTGTGCCAGGGGCAGCCAATGGATATATCTCTCAAACACTGATGTTTCTCTCCCCCTTTTTCTCCTTCCCATCTCTCTAAAATAAATAGCCTTTTTTAAAAAAGAAGAAGAAATAGTTGGCATTTGATAGCATTGTCTCTTTGAGATTTGTAACTCTTTGTTACAATTACATGCCCGTTGGGAAATAGCCTCCTTTTCTATCACTTGGGAATACATTAACTTTGTCCCTTTGAGTATCCTCTACTGCCATTAAGAAAGGTTTTTATCCCCTTTCAAAAACAAAAATAGATATTTTTCTTTTAGAGAGAGGGGAGGGGACAAAGGGGCTTGGTACATTCAGAAAGCTTTTAATGCCACTGCCACCTGCCATCTACCATCGGGGGGAAGTCTGTCCCTAAGCGTTCTCCTGGACTGGTTTCGACCTTATCTGGGGACAGAATACAACTTTCTGTCATACACACATGTGCACACACGTTCACACACAAATCAACCGGCTGCAGAGCGAGCAACAGGAGGTGGCAGATTGCTTGCCACTGTGTCACTGGATTTGTAAGCATCCCCCCCAAACTATGAGCAAGGCTAGCTATTCCCTGGGCTAAAGCCAGTGTGAGAACTTGGGGACCCTGCCAAAGCTTTGACAGCCCCTGAGCCTAGCTCTGTTGCCAAAGCCACACAGGAAAGCCATTAATTCATTACATAAATGTTCAGTACAGGATTAGAAAGCCCATTATTTGTTCATCAGTGGGCTAGCTGCACATTGGAAATGTGAGCATTCACTTTAAGGAACCTAGACTATCCAGGGAAGAGGAGAAAAGGCATACACTCATTTTTTTTAAAAAAATGAATAACATCACCAGAGATGCCAGTCAAAGTCGCATGTAAGTAGATGCCAAATGACCTTTCAGAGGAGGGACCTTTCAGAGGGTGAAAGCAATCAGAGTAAGACAGGCCAGGTACAGGCTCTCACTGTGTGACCACAGCCAAGGTGCTTGCCCTCTCTGGACTTCAGTTCCCCTTCCCATGGGTTAGACGGGGTACGTGCCTTGCAGAGCTGTTGAGGATGATGTCAGCTACACATTACAAACACTCAATAAATGTTTGAGGTTTTTGTTTTGTTTTCAACAACATCATAAAGTATTTGAGAAAGTTTAAGTAGGATTGGCCCAGGGAAAAGTAAGAAAACCATTCCTTGGAAAGAGGAAAAGAGGACTATTATGGAAAATGCCATCATTATCTAGTGAACACTTTAGGAAGTAGAAAGGGAGGAGAAGGGAGGCATTCTATTCTCTTTTTAACTTATTTATTTATTGACTTTCACTGAACATGAAAATGTTTGTGTCTACTATAGGAAATGTGGAAAGCACAGAAAATGCAAGGAAGTCAAAACCAAACATAATTCTGCTCCCAGTGAAAACTCCTATAGACATTTTGGTTTTCCTTCCAATCTTCCTTGCACATTTTTTTAAAGATTTTATTTATTTATTTTTATAGCGGGGAAGGGGAGGAGAAAGAGAGGGAGAGACACATCAATGTGTGGTTGCCTCTCGCAACTGCCCCCTACTGGGGACTTGGCTCTCAACCCAGGCATGTACCCTAGACTGGGAATCAAACCTGCAACCCCTTGATTCAGAGGCCAGCACTCAATCCACTGAGCCACACCGGCCAGGGCTTTCCCTTGCATATTTTAACATAACAGATTACACTACATGCACAGTCTTGAATTCTGTTTCACAAACATTTCCCCATGTCATAAAAATTCCTCTAAACAAGCATCATTTGCAATGGTCACATGGAATTCCACATACAGATGTACCAAAATCTTCTCAACTATTCCACTAACGGTAGACATTTAGGGCTGGTTCTTCAGGCATTTTGCTATTATAAATAATGCTTCCATTAATACCTTTGTACCATAAATTCAATTTCCTTAGGATAAGTTTCTATAGGTGGAATTACTGTTCGAAGGTTCCTGCTGAATACAAAGTGTTTTCCAGAGAGAACGTCCGAATTTACATTCCCACCAGCCACAGGGAGAGACAGCTGGTCTTATCAAATCTCTTTGATTTTTTTTTACCTAATTTAATAGTCGCCAAATAGCATTTCATTGTTCTCTTAATTATCTGCTTCCTTTTAAAAGGTAGTCTTCTGATAAAGGAAGGAGGTTTCTTTTGTCTACAAACAATCAAATATTTATTGTGCAAATCATTTTACTCTGGAGTCAGTCTCTCTCCTCTTTTGGACGGGCTTGAGAAATTCAGCCTTTCAGATTCCAGCCATTGTGAAGAGACGAGTTTGAGCTACAATGCAGCCAACATACTGGGTCAAAACTTTGAGTCAGCCGCTACCAAGCTTCATGAAAAGCAAGTCACGGAACCCATCTCAAATTCTGGCCCTTCAATGGATAAGGGCGCGTGTTCTACCTGGTTTATGAAAATGTGAAAATCCTGACTTTTTATTAATGATTAAATAAAAGTGCTTTTTTAACGTTAAAAAAATTCTACATAATGTCATTTATTGCGTCCTAAATTGGCAGCTTCTGAGAGTCCCACCTCCTGACCTCATCAGCCTTCAGTAGAGGAGGACCTTCACCGACGAACATTAGAGAGGGGACCCAGACAAAAGGGGTGTGGGGGGGGGAAGGGTTTGTAAAGAAAAGGCTGCCAGTCTGGGACTACCTCCGGAACACCTCCATACTTAAAAGTTTTATCTGGAAGGAAAAGGGGGAGGGGTAGTAGCGTTTAGGGTCCAGTCGGGACAAGTCCTCTTCTTCTGGACCGTCCTGGGGTAAGGGGTCTGGGGACTGCATCGCAGAACAATCACCGCTCCCAGGCTACTGCGTGCACCTCAGTCCCCGCTTTGACTCCTGCGGTCCCACGTCCTGCAGTCGCACTATTTCTCGGCCCCGCCCCTCACTCCTTTAGCCGCCGCACCCAGGCTCCGCGCCGGCGGGAAGTGGTGAGCTGCTAGAAAGGACTGTCTGGACGCCCACTGCAAACCCCAGCCGGTCTGGGACTCCTTTAAACGTCCAGCCCGGATCCTCACGCCACCCCACTCAGCTCTTCGATCTAATTTCTTAATTGTGCCAACGCTTGCCCTATGCCTAGAGCCGTGGAAGAAGCCAGATGCGGAGTCCAAAGAGCCGAGTTCCAGCCCAACCAGCAGTCCCGGACCAGCTCGGGTTTTTCATCTCTGAGAGACCGCTTCATGTTTCCTCCGCACGGGGGCCTTGTGATCTCTTACAAAAACTACTACTTCTCTTGACATATACATATCAGTCTCCCACCAAAATTACGCCAAATCATCCTTTCTTCTGAAAGTGTTTCCTACTTGTCTAAACCTGACCCTGGTACTGTTGTTGTTTGTGTAGATGTATAGTAATACACAGTTGTGCTCTGAAAAAAGGATCTGTGCTCATTTTCTGAATGGACTGCATCTGCTGTAATAGAAGGGAATGGAGTCAGATGCTGGACCCACTACCAGCATTGCCGCCTACTGGTTGGGTAACTGGCAAGTCACTTCCCCTCTCCGGGCCTCAGTGTCTCCATCTGTAGCATTCCCGGATCTGGAATTCCATCCACGTGAGCAAAAATGGATGAGCCACACAAGGACGGGTCGGTCGCCCGCGCTTCCCACATCCCTCCAGGCCCATCCCGCTTTCCCAAGTTGGGGATGCCTCCGAGCTGCCCTCCCTAACTGGAGACTCACAAGGTGACAGCGAGTAAACACCAGCACATCAGGTGCTGCCAAAGCTTACCCCCACGCGGCCGCCCTAATTCGTACCCCTTGCCCCCCGCATCCTTGCTTGGTCCTGGGCTTAGCTACCCCTCTTCCCCCACCCCTACCCCGCCTTCCTCCTCACCGCCCCGCCCGCCCGCGTGGCGCATGCGCCACCCGCCGAGAGTGTGTTTATATATAAGTCCAGCTTCGGCCAGAAACTTCAGTCCTTTGGCTGCGGCGGCAGGTAACAAAGTGGTCACGAGAAGTTGGGTGCTCCGGTAGCCACAATGGCTGGAGAGCAAGCGGTTACGATAGACGGGTTCCATGTAAGTCCAATTTCAAACTGCTTTTTCTTAAATGTATAAACACATGAACTTAGAGCGCATCCCTTCTCGGAGCAGGCAGAAGCGTCCAGAACATTGGAGGTGCTGGTGTCTGGGAGAAGGGGCATGGAAAGGAGTTTTCGTGCGCGTGGCTACTTGGGGGTATGGGGTAGGATTGGAATCCTTTTCTCTGTAAGCAAAGGAGAAAAGATTGGAACTGTTTTGGTTGCTGCATGTTTCTGCCCCTTGAGTCTTGCGGCGTGCGCCGGGCTTGCACGCTGTTTGCAAACATAACATTCTGTGCACATGTGCAAGAAGGCGGACGCGCTAGACCAGGACTCAGACCATATGGGGCTCTTCCTCGGGAGAGCGGGGTTTGTTTGGTGCAAATTACGTGAGATCTGAATTTAGAAGTGGAGTGCCGCGCCTCCGGACTGAGTTCCCAGAGGGAAGCTGTGCCCCGGATTAACTTCGGGCAAAGGCGCCTGAGAACCGTTCTTGCCTTTGGGCGCCTGTTCGCTAAACTCTGCGCGGCCCGCGGATCTGTGCCAGTACCCGTGCATACTGAGCGGAGGGAGGGAAAGGCGGGCGGACCCACCGCGCCGCTTGCCTCGGTGGTCTGAGTATTGGCTGCAGCAGTGGGGATGGCCGCGAGCAGTCTCGTGCGCCTTGGGATTGAGCAAGAGACCTGGAAAGCGTCCGAAGCGCCCCGAGTGGGCCCAGCGGTTCGGAAATTTGGGATAGTGCAGAGGTCGAATGAAGATAAGCAGTCCCCGCGCTGCAGCACCCTACCCCGAAGTCTGCGCGGCGGCAACGGGAGGGTGGAGAGAAGAGGGTCTGGGAGGACACCTGGGCTGCGGGTCGCCGCGGCGCAGACGGGCAGGTGCAAGGGGGAAGACCGTTTGGCCCTCACGGAGCCCAATTGCGCCGTTTAACCGTCGGTGGTTTCCTGGAGGCTTTTGAAAAACCCCTTACTAGGAAGGCTTTTCGTTTCCCCCAACGGCGCGCAATTCAAAGGCGCCAGCCGCGGAGCCGCCCAATCTCTCCCTTGCACCCTGTCGGACTGCGCCTGGCGCTAGGCGGGGCGAAACCCCGGGACCCGCTGACTGCAGGCGTTGAGCGCGGGGTTGGTGGGCAGCGGCGGGACTTTCGGAGCTGGACCACCCTGCCCCCAGCGCACCCTCCGCCTGGAGGCGCTCAGCTGCAGACCTCCGACCTCACTAAACTGGATCAGTAGTGGAGTGGAAAGCGACCCGGGAGAGTGAGGAAATGAAACTTGGGGCTAGAACCACGGGTGCAGACCCCGTGACTTTCCCCTCCCAGGAAAATGTTGGGTTCTCTAACGTCCCAAACGCGCCAAGTGATAATGACTAAAGAGGCATGCCCCGGAGGAGCGCCAGCTGCGGGGACGAAAGGGGGTGTGGTCGCTTCTGACATCCCCACTCTTGCTTTAAGGCTGCATGTTGCTTGAAGTGCAGAATGGTTTGTGTTTAGATAACCGACCAACGTGGGAAAAAGAGTTTTCTGCTTTAGGAGCCTTTGGGGTCTCCTCCCCACCACCACGCTCCTTCCACCCCTATTCCCTGCTCTGGCAAATCTTTAAGCACAAAGTTAACCCTAGCTACTCAAAGCCTAACCCCAGTGCGCCCCCCCCCCCCCCCCCCCGCCGCCGCGCTTCATAAGAGTGGTCTCTGTTTTGTTTTGGTTTTGTCCTCCCAAGGTTTTTTTTCTTACCTCTAGTGGGCGCGGCATAGGCGTTAGCAAAACTGCGACTTTCAAACCTTTGCAGTCTCCGCGCCCTTTTGTTCTAAACCATGAATTTTGTAATTGGCCCTACTAAAGAGGGATATAATGAAGTGACTACAAGAGAAGGCTGGAAAGAGGGTTATAGGATTCTAGAATAATGCATGGCCAATCATGGAAATACTTGCATTGGGTATATGGGATGTTTGCAACCTCCTACTATCGTGGTGGTTTTTGGTCCTCCCACTATGGTAGGACCCCTGGCCAGCATTGTGGCTTGTCATGTCAGCTTCATTGGCTACCTTGTTCATACTCTGAGGTACCACTGCCTCTGCAGTACAAGTTGTATTTCCATCAGTAAAAGGGCATGGCTGGCGGGGATTGGGGGGGCGTGGGGAGTACTTCCGTAGGAGCAAAATTTCCTTCATGAAGAAGGCTGGGAGAAATTGCTTTCTTAAAAGACCAGAAATATTTTTTGAACTTGGAGAATGCGTGTTGAACTTGAAACTGAATGTCTACTCCCTTGTCTCTTCTGCAGATATACCCATCAGAAAACTACACAGAGGAGGACATGGGCTCAGGCAACTATGACTCCATGGAGGAACCCTGCTTCCGGGAGGAAAGTGCCCATTTCAACAGTATCTTCCTGCCCACTATCTACTCCATCATCTTCTTGACTGGCATAGTGGGCAATGGATTAGTCATCCTGGTCATGGGTTACCAGAAGAAACTGAGAAGCATGACAGACAAGTACAGACTACACCTGTCAGTGGCAGACCTCCTCTTTGTCCTCACGCTTCCCTTCTGGGCAGTTGATGCTGTGGCAGACTGGTACTTTGGGAAATTTCTGTGCAAGGCTGTCCATGTCATCTACACAGTCAACCTCTATAGCAGTGTCCTCATCCTGGCTTTCATCAGCCTGGACCGGTACCTTGCCATCGTCCACGCCACCAACAGTCAGAGGCCAAGGAAGCTGTTGGCTGAAAAGGTGGTCTACGTTGGCGTCTGGATACCTGCTTTCCTGTTGGCTATTCCTGATTTCATCTTTGCCAACGTTGAGTTAGGGGAAGACAGGTATGAGTGTGACCGCTTCTACCCCAATGATTTGTGGAGGGTGGTGTTCCACTTTCAGCATATCATGGTTGGCCTTATCCTGCCGGGTGTCGTCATCCTGTCCTGCTATTGCATTATCATCTCTAAGCTGTCCCACTCCAAGGGGTACCAGAAGCGCAAGGCCCTCAAGACCACGGTTATCCTCATCCTGACTTTCTTTGCCTGCTGGCTCCCCTACTACATTGGACTCAGCATCGACTCCTTCATTCTGCTAGAAATAATCAAGCAAGGATGTAATTTTGAGGAGACTGTGCACAAGTGGATTTCCGTCACCGAGGCCCTGGCCTTTTTCCACTGTTGCCTGAATCCCATCCTCTATGCCTTCCTTGGAGCCAAATTTAAAACCTCTGCCCAGCATGCACTCACCTCTGTGAGCAGAGGGTCCAGCCTCAAGATCCTCTCCAAGGGAAAGCGGGCTGGACATTCTTCTGTTTCAACTGAGTCTGAGTCTTCAAGTTTCCACTCCAGCTAACACTGATATAAAAGACTTTTATACATTGAAGAACTCTTTTTTTAAGTTACACATTTTTTCAGCTATAAAAGACTGACCAGTACTGTACAGTTTTTATTGACTGTTGGATTTTTTTTTCTTGTGTTTAGTGTTCGTGACTTATTTATATAAATATTTTTTGTTTCATGTTGATGAGTGTCTAGGCAAGAACTCTGGCCAAGTTCTTAGTTGCTTATATGTCTGGTTGTAGGACGGTAGAAAAGAGCACAGAACATTCCAGCATGTGTAGTGAGTCACTTAAGCTAGAAATGATCCTCAGCTGTTTGTGTATAAATAATCTCTCCATTCCAGTGGAACATTTTCTTTTCCTGTTCTTAAATTGTCTGGTTACACTATGTGATTTTTGCTACAGAAGGTGGCACTTAGAAAAAAAACCTGAAGTGCTGTAGAAATGCTGTTTTTTTATTTTTCAGGAGTGGGTTGTTTTCAGCGCATACAATGTACAGTCTTGTATGAAGTTGTTAATAAAAGCACATGAAAAACTTACTGTTCTGATTTCTGTTGACATTCCTTTAGCTGGCAGAAGTCAAAAATAACAATAATAGGTACATTTATGGCATGCCAGGTCCTATCCTGGGTATAGTAGTTGTAATATTTTACTTAACCCTAGTCACAGCTCTTTCCTTAGGCTCTGGTTCTACTATTACTTGTATGTTAGAGAGCAGGAAACCAACGCACAGAAAGCCAAAGTGACTTAGTCAAAGGCATTTGGTAAGTAGCATAGCCAGTATTTCAAACCAGGTAAGATAACTTCAAAATCGCAAGTCTTAACCACTTTTCATGACCAGGAATTTAGAAATGTCCAGCCAGTACCTATTCCTATGAAAGACAGTCTTTCTGAAGGATAACTGCACATAAGGAAGAAAAGGTATGCAATACCACATCAGATTTTACTACTACTATACCTTGTGTAGGCACTGTATGCTTACCGTATACTCTTTTCATCTAATCCTCACAGTGCTGATAGCATCACTCCCTTTTCCCAGACAAGGGAACCTGAGGTTCAGAGACTTCCCATAACTTGCACTTTTCAAGGGGTCATACCAAGAACTAATTCCATTTATCATTCCAGCCCTTGCTCTTAACCATTACCCACTATCATCACCCAGAACACCTGGTGATAAGTCAACTGAAGTGTCATTGAAAATAAAGCCAAAAGTGAATGTTTTCTTTATAAAATTAACCATACCAAAAATACCCCTCTTACAATACCTTCTATGCAAATACCAGCACTTAATGCATTGCAACACCTAGCACCTCAAGGGCTCAACCAAGCAGATAAAAATTAAATTGATGCTTTCAGAGTTCAGAAGAAAGGTTAACTGAAGCAAGCTTCCTATTGCTCATATTTTACACAAGATTTTGGAGTCTTACGTAACATCACCCATAGCTATTTACATTCATTGTGCAAGCCCCAGGCCCTTGAGTAAATTTCAGCTCCAGTCCCCATTTAAAGAGAATTTCTAAACTAGAGTAGCCATACCCATCTTACTTGGAATACAAACAGGGCACTCCAGGCATGCACTCAAAGATAAGAACCAGGATACAATTAAGGAATATTTGGTCTACTTTTTGTAATTGTTTCTGGCACAGAAAATCCATTTTGGAGGAAAAATTGCAGTGTCTTACCTTTCAGCGGCAAATCACATTTGTTGAAGGCAAATTATAGATCCTGTGAAGGGAAATAACTTAATTACTTAAAATAGAATCCAATTTGGTTGTACATTTTTTGCTGTAGTCTATGGATCTGGGATAATTCAGAGTGGTATTCCTATTCCACTTGAGAACATAATTATATCTTAGATAGGAAATTACCTTGAGGTTTCTTGGTTTTCCCTGGGAAGCCTAATTGGATCACCCTTCATTTAAGTGGAGTTTTACATGGACCCTTTCAAAGGCTTAGTCTAAAGCCATGGCCATTGTAAAAGCCTTCACTTGAACTTTCTCTATAAATATTTATTCTTGAGGAGACAATAAAAGAAATCCTTGGAAGGAATTTTTTCTTTCACGTCTTGGCTTGAAATCTCCTCACCTCGGATTCCTCTGCTTTGCCCTGGAGTTACAACAAAAGGAGCCAAGCCGAAACAAAATGCCCAGTGTCACTAGTCTTAATGGATATTTCATTCTCCCTTGGAACAAAGATGGGGGATCTCTTTTTCAAAAAGAGAAAAAGCCTTGCTTCTCTCTGCCCTGAATAACACCCCCGCCCCCAACCAATCACTCTCTGTCCCGACCCTTCCATCTTCCAAGGGGCTCCAAAGCATTCCCTGTGTCGTGGTTTGTCCTATAATGCTTGGAAACCCAGTCTGCTGGCCAGCCCCTGCATGAAGTAGCCGATTGTTCCCATTCCTCCTCCCTTATGAAAGGGACCCTTGAAGGTAGGTAATGTAGATCCAGTTGTACAATAAAAGCTAAAATATTTAAACTGTATGCATGCTGCCAATAATGGCATAAATGTGACATTTGAGTTAATAACATTAAGCCTGTAACTGGAAAGTAAATGTTTTTATCTTGCAAAGCCTTTGTTTTCCTTAAAATGCCACTTGGCAATTCGCCTCCCCCTACTGCGGGATTCTCAGCCTCCTTTTGTGGTTATGCCTATATTAAAATAATAATTTTGGGTGCTCTTGTAAGAGGATAGCCTACAGGCTTTATTTTAATAATTCAGCTAAGCAAGACTTTCTCCTAGGTTATTGTCACATAGTAAATAAAGGCTCCACAAACAGAGTTGAGTGTTCATATTTCCATGTACTACTCAGGAAGGGCAACGACAACTGGAGACAAAATGCACATTACCTTAAAAAATAATCTAAGTATCGCCCACCGTTTAGGGATGTGGCATTGCAGCCTGCCATAGTAGGGATTTGCCTAGCCCACTTTAAGCTTTCCATTTGGCTACCAGTCAGTGCTGGAGAGATCCAGATGTTAGCCAGAGGAAAGGCCTTCCAAGTGAGCTCGGCCTCAGAGGGGATATTGGAGGCTTGAGGGCCTATAAAGCAGTTGAATCAAATCTCTGCAAAGTATTTTGGATTATCATGGGGGTTGGGGAGGTTGAGGTGCCATAGGCACCCAGTGAGCAGATGGCAGGGGTGCTGCTAAACATCCTACAGGATATACAGGAGAGGCCCCCACAACAATCATCCAGCCCCAAGTGTCAATAGTGTTCATGACTGAGATCACTTTGTAAAGGGGAGGGCCATGGAGTGGTAATAATTATCAAAATAAGGTAATAAGATACATCCAACCAGTATAATTCTATGAAATTATTGGACAGAGTTCCAGGGTCCCCCTTTAGCCTCCTTTACTCATTCTCATTTCAGTGCATTCTTACTCCCACCTCGCTCAGTTCGCACACTTCTCTCCCACTCTTACTGCAACATTACTTTGCCATAATGAACACGTCTGCTTGTTTTCTTCTCTGAAGCCATGCTAAGACATCCCACAAAGGGAAAGAAGCGGTAGAGGGTGACTGCTGAAGATCCTCTAGTTCGCACCTTAAGTATGCCTCTCTGCAGGCCGGGAGGTTTACTCATTTAATCCTCACCACAGCCTGTGACTCAATTTGGAACACTTCCCACTTTTTCTCCTTTTACTTAAAAAATAAACAAGGAGTGAGGAGGTACCAGCCCATTGTTCCATTGTCTGCAACTGACTTGGGTTAATTTAAATCTATCCTATTAAGTTTAACAATTAAAATTTTCTAAAATCTTTTGAAAACACTTCTTTCAACTGAAATGCAAACTGCTTAGGGCCCAACTTAAGAAATCCATAATGTAAGAAGCTACCTAAGGGGAAAGACTTTCAAAATCAAACAAATAAAGGTGCTCAACCAAACCATACCAGGTGTGGGGTGTTTATCTGGTGGAGCAGGTCCACGATTAAATCGATTTACATATTACAGTTCAATTAACTAGAACCCAACTCATCAACGCTCTTAATTAAAGGGAATTACTTCCTCATATTTGACTTAGTCAGAAAGAAAGTAATGTTTTTTGAGAGCCCACTAAATTCCAGGCACATTTGTACATACGACCCTCATAAGAGTCCCATCAGTCAATATTGCTATCTCCTTTCTCAGGCAAGGGCACAGTCAGAGAAGTTAAACTACAAATAAAGGGGCTATGTTCTTTCCATTATGCTTACTATAAATGGCATTAAAACGGAACCTCAAGTTCTCAATACACAGGGGTGGGAAAAAGTAGGTTAATAATAATAAATAATACAATAATTAATAAATCATAATATAAGAATAAACTGTGTCTCGCATACTCACAACTGTAAACCGACTTTTGCCCACCCCTGTATTCAATCCAGACTTTGACATTTTTTTCTAGGTGCAGTCCTGTATAATAACAAAAGCAGTTACTCTACACCTTGAAGGCTGCCTACATACCAAGGTGCTTTGATTATTTAATCTTCACAACAGGCCCCACAGAGCAGGTATTATCATTTGTCTGTTTTACAGGTGGAGAAACGGAGACAAAATTTATCCAGTGTTACATATTTAATGAGTGGTGAAGCCTGAATTCAGACTCAGGCAGTCTGACAACAGAGTTTGACTTCTTAAGCACCACAGTAACTTTATTATTTTCTATGATGCTAGCCAGGACCAGAACCTTGAGGTCAAAAAGATCTTCCATATTCTTTAAAGTTCAATATTGGACAGTATCCTGATTGCAGTTTTTAAAGTGAAAAAGCAGACACTGACATTTCAAGAAGATTTTCACTATTAATCATTAAAATAAAATGTGTTTCACTGTCTGGCACATAGTAGGAGCCCAATACGTGCCAAATGTGCAAATGAATGAACATCCATAAATTCCTATTCGTAAGAGCACACCATGCTCTAAGCTTCTGATTAATGTTTGGGTGTGACTTGACTTTCTTCCTTCATTCTTTCAGACATTCTTTTATTGGTCTATTTATTGAACACCGTAGGTTAGACAGGTATGAAAATTGTTTGCAATATAGTGAAAGATATAGTTCTTTGGTGTTCTAGAAAATGCCGGGAAGTTAGCTAAAGCACCTCAGACTTTCCAACTTCCTTACATTTAAAAATTTAAGTTTCCAGCAGCCTACCCAATTTTCCTATCAGTCCCCCCTCAGTCTTGCTTCCACTGACTCCCCATTTAGTGGGAAGAAGATCCCCTCCTTACAAGCTGGGTGAGAAGCTCCCAAGTCTTTCTGTTTCACCAGCCCAAGAGAAGCTATCTGTTTATGAGGATAAGAGCAGAAATTCTGCCAAACCGCTGGATATGGGAAAGAGTCCCAAAGGCAGTTCCTTGGCCTTTTGTCCATAGACGACAACTTGTTAGGCCCCCGGGACTGAAGAAGGAAACCAAGACCATTTTGGGGGGTTACTTCCTTTGGCAAGTCTACTAGGCCTCTATCAGTCCAAAGTGAGCTTTTCCATCCTGAATTCTTAGCACATGAAGTCTGCATCATGTATACTAGCACAAATAAAAGACTTCTGAAATGTTAAAAGCAGCTACTGTGTGTGTCATTATCATTATTCTTTTTTCATTTTAAAATAAATTTTGCTTGCCAACTAGTTTAGTGTCTTAAATGCAGAGACTTTTGCAGTCTAACATGGTTAATTAGTAGATTTGATTTGATTTGATGAAAAAATAATCAGATTCCATAATATTGTACCAATAATGGCTAAAATGATGTAAGGCTAGCTCAGTTGGTTAGAACCCAATGTTTTTAAAGCCAGGGTCAAGGGTGAGCCCCACTGGGAACATGTTTAAAGTAATATTGTATATGGATATAAGCTCTAAGAATGCAAGGACTATGTCTACCTTACTTACAGTTGTATTTCCAGTGCCTGGAACGGAGGCCCAAAGCTTTTTCTGTAAAGGACCAGATAGTAAATACTTTAGGCTCAGTGGGTCATACAGCTTCCATTACAACTACTCAACTCTGCTCTTGTAGCAGGAAAGCGCCAGAGGCAACACATAAATGAATGAGCATGGCGGTGTTCTTCATCTGTGGACACTGAAATTTGAATTTCATATAACTTTTATGTATCACAAAATACTATTCTGCTTTTCACACTTTCAGCCACTATATAGGAATGTAGAAAACGTTCATTGTTCCCAGGCTATGAAAAACAAGTGGCAGGTCAAATATGACCTGCAGGCTGTAATTTGCTGACCCCTGAAATTCAATAATCATGTGAATAAGCGAAACTCTAAATATAAGAAAGTTTACCCTTTGAACTTAAGGGGCCAAGAACTCCAGGGAACCAGTGACCTTCCCCTATTTGCAAAAATATGACACCTGCCACATTTAAAGCACGTAATGAGATAGAGCCTTAATATGGGTCTCTAGGCTGGGCTGGTCCATACTGGTTGGCAAGGTCCTGCTGCTTTACTGGGTCCCTTATTTTGGGAAGAAAGGTCTTGGATAACAGAGTTGTCTTTTTATATCTACTGTTATGCTCTGTCATTCTCTTCTCCCAGACTGCGGTGATGGTGGCATCCCTGCAGCTAGAAATGCTACAGCTCACTAATAAAGGTTGTTGAGGCACACCGACTAATCTTCCTCGGGCGTGAGCAACACCAGCTTTGCTCCTCCAAAGTGATAATCACCAGTCACAACTTCTGGCAGCGACTCCTCAGACAGTCAGTAAATAGGACCAAAGAAAAAGCCATAATCTAAAGTGATGAATAGTGTTTTACAAGCTGAGCCACAAAAGCCCAAGAAAAATCAATGGCGCAGAAGTGTTTTTGGACCTCACCCCAGCTTTTGGAGGAATGAGAATAATTCTGCTCTTCTGTTTTAGACTTCAGGTGCCTCGTGGGAATGCCAGCCTTAATCCCCAAGGAGCTGCCACTATTATGTCTCTTACTAAAAATGTCTCCAAGTGAACTTCATTGCTTTTTTTTAAAAATTTTTATTTATTTATTTTTAGAGTGTGGGGAAAGGAGGGAGGAAGAGAGGGAGAGAAACATGATGTGTGAGAGAAATAGTGATCAGTTGCTTCTTTAACATCCCCCTGATTTAGGACCTGGCCCACAATCCGGCCATGTGCCCTCACTGGGAATCGAACCGGCAACCTTTCGGTCCACAGGCCAGCGATCAGTCCACTGAACCATAATAGCCAGGGTTGAACTTCATTACTTTATAGAACATTCTTCCCAAGAGAAGCCCAACTTCTGTCTTTGATGAGAAGGTGCGCGGAAAAGCTGAGGAAAATGTCACATGCTTTCTGTTTTAAAGTGAGTTTTCTGTGATTTCTGCGTGACAGTACAAAAATGACCACTCAGTCACTGTGGTCCACAGTAAAGGAAGACAAATGAAATGGACTAAAGTAGCCCTGGAAAAAAGTTGCCGCCTGAGCCAAAATCCTATCCATATGGAGCAGAAAAGAAGAGCGATATAGGAGAAGTAATAAATAAAATGGGAAAGGACACAAAGTGCCAATACGTAAAAGAGGAAACAAAACTGATAAACAAAAATATGAGGAAACGTTCAACCTCACTGGCAACCAAATAAATAAAAATCAAAACAACAGCACACTACTTCTCACATATCAAGCTAGTAAACATTGTCCAAGTAACAAAGTCCCGAGTGCAAGGACACCAGGAGCCAGGCACCTCAGTGCACAGCTGGTGAGGCGTAAGATGGTCAAACCCTTCCAAAGCCATTAACAAATGCCCCAGAAGCTTTGATGCGCTTCCCTTTGCACACAGAGAGGCCATTTCTGGACATCTAATTTCAGGAAACGATCCTTTATATTAAAAATGTTTTGTGCACAAAGTTGAGTTTTGCATTTAGAATGACAGAAGATAGGAACTTGCCTAAATAAATAATATAAATAAATAAGTAAAAAAAATAAAGTGGATTAAGGAAACTATGGTGAATGTACAGAATGGAATACCATCTAGCTTCTTAAATGATGTTTACAAAGGCTACTGGAAAGATGTTTGTGATGTGTGAAATGAAACAAGCATGTTACAAAGTTGTGTGTGCTGATTATAAATATTTATATATTTATATAAAGTGCATGCACATAAAAAGAAAAATTAAAATGTTTTTAGCAGTAAAGTAATAGGCTTTTTGGCTGATTTTTAAAGTTTTTTTTTCTTTTGATTTCTCTGTATTTTCCAAACTTACCATACTGAATAATGAAAAGATCATTGGCTTCTTTTAAAAGATGCTGGGCAGAGAGGGAAAACTGTACAAGCTCCTTCCTAGACTACAAACACTCCCAGATAGGGAGTGAATCCCTGGCCCTCTCTCTCTCTTTCCTTTTTTAAAAAATGAGCTCAGGGCCCAAGTGGGTGCTAAATAAATGGCTGTTGAACTGAACTAGGCATTTGTAGTGTTAAATTAATTAAACCAGGAGACCATTAGGCTGAGGTGGCTCTAATGCCCTGTAGCCGACATAAGCAAACCCAAACCTGAGCCTACAAATGCGTCAAGGTTATGAAACCAAAATGCTTAGGACAAATAATCACAAGCAGCCAACGAGGCTTTGTGGTGTTAGAGATCAAATAATTTCCTTTCTCCGCGTCCTACCTTTTCCATGTAAGCTTCCCCCCGGCTCCTGTGCATTCCTAACCCCTTCTGGTTTGGCGCTGCCTAATTCCAATTATTTTTGATTTTTGCTCAAATTGACTCTTAAAAAATTTTAATGTGCCTCAGTTTCTCTTTTAACAGTTTAAAATTTTTAAAAAGCAGACATACATATTACCCTTAAGGTATTTACCATCTAGTAGTAGAATTTACTAGCAGCAGATATCTTAACACTATATGCCAGGTAGAGTCAGGGTTTCTGAACTGCAGGTCATAATCTCAAGGAAGTGTTCCAGAGAATCCTGTTAAGTACAGGAGAATGGAATTCAGGGCTGTGTGTCAGACTGAGTTTATGATGAGTGAAGCTGTTTCAAATCAATAATAGTCATGGCACCAACTTCACAAGACTGACCCGTTAAGGCACTAGTAGGGGTGATAGGGATCTGGGGTCTCTGAAAGGAATTCTCCTAGAGAGGTCAAGTCTTTCAATATCCACAGTTAAGTAAACATACTAGAAAACCCTAAAGGAAATCTCTGAGAGGGTTAGGCATTCATATATGACGGCAATAGCATGGGGGCCAAAATGGGAACAATGTGTAAACGGTCAACCCTAAATACTCCATTTTTTGTATTGTATTAGAAAGGAAATGTCATGTTGGGGAAGAACTTCCTTCATTCTAATAAGTCCCCAAAATATAGCAGCACACAACAATGGTGGTTTATAGCATGTCACATAATGCAAGTTTCTCATTAGGAAATGCCACCAGAAAAAGACCAATGTGGAGAGGATACAAGTCTGTTTTACTTTTATTACCAGAGGTAGGCTCAGGAATCAGTTAGACAACGGGGACTAGAAATAAAAAATTAACATGTTTCCTATGATTAAAATGAAATTAATATTTTACTAAGTAATAATGTAATAATTTTTATTGTTATTCTGGGAAACAAATTGTCGCATTATGAATGTAAATTCTCTTTAAAATAATTTTTCTTTCATTTTTGTTTTTTTAATCCTCCCCCAAGGATATGTTTATCGATTTTAGAGAGAGGGGAAGGCAGAGAGAGAGAGAAACATGGATGTGAAAGGGACACATTGACTGGTTGCCTCCCATATGCACCCCAACTGGGGACCAAATCATGACGTAGGTATGAGCATTGATGTTCCAACCAACTGAGCCATCCAGCCAGGGACAAAAATATGTTTTAATGATAAAGATATTATCTGATTTGATTTGGGAGTTAAATCCACATGATCAGAAAATCATCTCTGCTGGTAGTTTTAAATATATGGCCACTTATGAGTTGCAACTTGTCTCTTTTTTAGGATGTATGGTTTACTTGGTGAATTCAGTCTACCCAGGAATTACCAAGGAATTTTTATATATTTGTTGAATTTTGATCTGTTTGATCTCCATTGTCTGAGTGTTTTTTTTTAGATATGATTATATTACTCTTTGGTTATAAATTAGACATTTGAGGAAGAGTATTAATTCTTTGCCTTATTTCATATAATTTTTATTTTTCATATTATTTTGTTTCTATTTCCATTAGCATCCAACGCAAGTTAAAACTCTATAAGCCGAAGAGTTGCTTATTGTCGCAGTATTGTGGCCTTCTGTTATGGGTTAAATTGAGCCTCTGAAAATTCATACGTTGAAGCTCTAACTCTCAGTGCCTCAGAGTGTAACTATATTTGGAGATAGGGCGCTTTAAGAGGTAATTAAGTTAAAACGAGGTCTCTGAGGTGGTCCCTAATCCAGTACAACTGATGTTCTTATATGAAAAGGAAATTAGGACCCAGAGGGAATCACACACAGAGGGAAGACGATGTGAAGACACAGGGAGAAAGGCATTTACAAGCCAAGAAGAGAGACCTCAGGGAAAGAATCACAGCTGCTGACACCTTGGATCTCAGACTTCCACCCTCCAGAACCACAAGAAAAGAAATGTCTGTTTTTCAAACTACCCAGTCTGTGGTACTTTGTTATGGCAGCCCTACCACAATAAAACAGCCTCTATATAAAATGCTATTACAGCATATTTTATCTTGTCTCTTCTACTTGCTATTAACTTGAACCTCTCTGACCAAGTTTCTGCTCTTTCTCAATCTCATCTGTGTCACCTTCTCCTTGCTCACCAGCCTTCGGCCACAGCAGCTTTCTTTCCATTTCTGTTCCTCAAACAGCAAGCTCTTTCCTGCTCCAGGCCTTTTTTCATACGCTGTCCACATTCTGAGTCCCCAAACATGTCAATTGGTCCCCACGTTTGGCCATACCCTTCCTTCAACCTGAATTGATATTTCTCACCATGGTGTAGTTACCCAAGTTGTCCCGCTTCTTCAAGGCTCCCCACTCATGAAGTCATCTTTAGAACCCACAGTTGAACACTAAACTTTTCACTTTGCATTTTATGTGTTCACTTTGTATTTTATGTACATTTTATTTGTTCCAACTCCTGAGGGTGGAGACCACATTACATTTATTCTATATCCTCAACAAGCTAGTAGGGTTAGCCAGGTAACCAAGCTAATGGGTAGCCAAACTCTATTAACTAAGGTACAAATATAATACTTTCTGGGTACAATAACTGGAAATAGAGTCTCAGCATTTTAATTTTTAAAAGGTTTTATTTATTTATTTCTACAGAGGGGGGATGGGAGGGGGAAAGAAAGAGAGAGAAACATCGATTGGTTGCCTCACCTGTGCACCCCAACCAGGGACCAAATCTGCAACCCAATCATGTGCCCTGACTGGGAATCGATCTGGTGACCTTTTGCTTAGAGGGATAATGCATGACCAACTGAGCCACACCAATCAGGGTTATTATCAGCATTTTTGATGTAGAAGGACCTTTGGGATTCTCTGATTCATACCCCCATTTACACATGAAAAAAAAAAATAAAGTCAATGAAACATGAAAATGCCTTCTCTGTACTTAAAGCAGAATGAAGGTTAATATTTAATCACATCCTCATCCAAGGGCACCATTGAAACACCGTGTCCCCCAATTGTATATTTCATCAACCATCCCTTTCCTCCTATTTCCTATTTCGTCCAGTTCCTCCTATAGTTCCCCATCAAACATCTGTCAAGTACCTGATGTCAGGCTCCATGATTATGATCAAGACAAAATCTCGCCTTCAGGGACTCTGTAGACACAGAAACTGGAGTCTGCACTAATTTTACCTTCCTGATGTCCAGCCATGTGCCATTTTTCTCAGGAAAACTGAAGCATATGTACAGACACAAAATAAAGCCCCGTCTTGATTGATTCCGTTAATAAAAACAACAACCTGCCTCACTACAACCCTTCTGTTTGTATGCTGTAAGTTGTACCAAATTTAGTGTAAACAATGTTGAGTATATAAATATATTTAACATTTGGAGTTATTGACTTCTTCTCTAATTCAAATAGCCCTCTCTGAATCTTACCGAGATATGGCAACCATTCATATGATGGCTCATAAACAAAAGTTTGTTGTGGGCCAGGAAAGTTCTTAACTAGCATTTAATCATCTCAGTATTTGTTTTCAGCCACTGCAGGGTAGGTGCAGAGATGAGAGAAAACTTATTAAACACTGGAAAAGTGCCAAAGAAGGGTCAAGGAATCTCCTCTCTGGGAAATCCTTATGAACGCTTTAAGAAGCTATTCTAAAACTGTGAAGTGTTAGTTTACACTGACCCACTTGTGTGTTTCACAGAAAATAGACAGGAGGCTAAGACAGTGGTAGCTCTGAAAATTGGTTATCACCTTACACCTGGGTTACTGGGCCCCCTGCCCTGTAGACGGCCTCACTTACAAGGAGCCCTTGGGATCACAAGGCAATGCCCAGCATAAGCCGTACCTCGGGTTCCCTCGGTTGTGCCCTCACACCCAGCACCTCAGAAGTCCATGGCCTAACAGTTCTGTGTCTTCTGCTAGAGCCTTGAGGGTCTCTTCTCTGGGTCACCCTCCTAAGGGTAGAACATATCACCAATAGCACATTCTTAGGCCCAAGGGCAGCCGAGGCATAGTATGGGGGGCCAAGAAAAATGGAACTTTAATGTGCCACATGGGGTGTCCGAAACCCCAAGGGAGAAGGCCCTTGAGGTGTAGGATGGAGCTGGGAGTGGATAGGAAAGGGTGGTCTGCAGCCCCCATTTGCTCTTTTGCCCAGATCCCCAGAGGCTAGGGGTAGGTTGGCCCAAACTCTTGTAAAAGAAGCTGCATCATAAAAACTGCTCATCCTTCCTGCTGCGTGACTCTACATGACTAATTCTCTGCGGGGTTGTTGCAAGCAGGTGGCTGCCATGGCAGAGCCTCTGCCCAAGGATGGGCATCCTGACATTGACCTGCTCTGGTACCTCACCATTGGTGGAGGTGAAAAGGAGGCTACCTGGCATGGAAGCATTTGAGATACGGGTTTTGGTTAAGGGTTCAAAGTTGCACATTGATCTTCATATGCACTTAGCCCTGCCCAGCATGCACAAATCCAACCAGCTGGAATGAGTTTTTGTGTACTAGAATGTTGTCTGTATGTTTGTTTTCTTAATTTTTTTAGATTCAGGGTTTAGAATTCAAATTAGATGTTTAAACCCGTACTTTTAAAATGAATTTAAAACTTGGCCAAGATACTTATTCTGCTATACTTAGGGGTAGCATGTGAGTTTTAGCCCTTAAAGGAGGCCTGTTATGCGCCCCAGCAAATTAAATAATTTAAATATTAAATTTAATAATTATTATTAAACTTTTTTTTAATGCCTACCCATTTTTTTCTTTGTCCTGCTGCCGCTGTGCTCTCCCTCATTGCCTTCCCTCCACTGACTCTGCTTACAAGTGGCGAGAGTGCACATGCTAATGAGCTGCCCAGGCATTTAAGGGTCTTAATCCCAAATCGTAAAGACCCTAAGAAGGGCCTCAGCTGCCATCCATAAATTTTTATTTAAAAGCAAAATAAAAGTGGAATTAATTCAGCACAAAGCCAGCACAGTGAGGGGAGAAAAATTAAGTGTCAATTCAAAATACTTATTTGTGGCCCTACCCTTCCTGAGCTCGTAACTTCTGCATATGTTTAATCGGTCATATCACAGTTAATGCTTCTTTCTAGGAACGACTTCATAAAACCCCTTATCACAGATGATCGGGGGATTGAAACATGGAGGATCCTCCCTACTTTCTCTAATTGGAATGGATAATTCGGCCCTAACAGCAATTCCATCCAGATGCTCAGATTGGTTCAGAATATGGAAATCTGTAGTGAGGGGATTTACTGGGATACTGAACAAAGAAAGCCATCATTATCTGCGGTCAGGAAAAGGTATTCTAATTAGTGTTAATATCCTCCTGCTGAGCTTCCTGTCATCCACATTTCGATCCCCGTCCTTGGGCTTTCCCAGGATCTGATGTCCTGGCTACTTACAAGCACCGGTCAGGGCACTGACATGGGCAAATGGGAAGCAGAGGCTGCTTGTGCTATCCAGAGCAAAAGAGTTAGCTTAAAAATGCCACCTACATTGACGTTCTGGAATGACAGCTTTGCACAAGTTTGCTCAGCAAGTGTAAGTCTAATGTATTCAATTTACAAACCCATAATAACAGGTAGTAATTGAATAAAAAGATGAGAAGAATTTGCGGAACATTGTTTCCCAACATTTGGATTGCCAGTAAGGCTCATCTGAGAATGAATCTGAAACACCTGGATACCTATTAAGGTCTGAGATTTCTCAACAATAAATTTAGACTCCAGGGGAGATTAGGCACAAGTCAGGGTTTAATAAATCCCTTTTGACAATGTCAATGACAGGAAGAGGTGCAGGTGGGCCAGCCTCTGGATTTCTTTCTTTTCACTCACCCCCTGAAGTCAGTGCGCTGATGGGCTGATATGAAAGCCAAATAAATAGTCCAAAAGACAGGCTGAGGAAAAGAAACTTGATATGCGAGCCCCACTTGGAAAGGACGAGTAAAAAAGACAGATCCCGGCAAATCATAAATTTCCAAGGGAACCGGCACACACTGTCTTTTAATAATTGAGAGATTTAACCCACCTAGCTGAATCCCTCCACACGAGATGTTCTGAGTACTGGGCACTTTGCCAGTCATATATTTTATGTCACATATGACATGTGTGGCTCACGGTCAGAGCCAGGCTCGCAGAGAAGCCACGCCGGCAGTTATCTGGGGGGTGCAATCTCAGCAGAGAAAAGGAAGCCTCTCCCTACATCCTTTCCCCCCGCTCCTAAAATAAAAAATGACTATAATTTGTGACAACGCCAAAACTGTCTGAAATATCTACTGATTGGGTTCAGCAACATACTGCCCCAAAATATGGCACAACGGCATACTGAATATTTTAAGCTGAAGGAGTTTGAGAAAACAGCAGAAGCAGGAAGACCACTCTGATCCTCCACCCCCCCGCCATTCTCCCCTCAAACAAGTCATAAAACCCTCAGGAGAGAAGTGCCCTCCTTATACCCAGAGGAGGGGAGCATCCTCATTTCCAAAGACAAACGGTCACCGAAGAAGAATCCAAACAGTCCTTGCTAAATTTCCTCCAGTTTACTACGCTTCCCCCACACCTTTTGCCCCATCAGATTTCTATCCAATTATCTACTTTTCATCAAACCTAGCATAAAAACACTCAGGGTTAACCATTTCTTCAGGTCCTCATTTTTTAATGAAGTCTCCTGTGTCATGTAAAACTAAACGTTAAATAAATTTACATACTTGTCTTCTGTTAATCTGTCTTTGTCAGTTTAATTTTCAGGCCCAGCCAGAGATCCTAAGAGGGTCAAAGAAAACATTTTTCCTTGCCTACAAGGAAAACACACAGAGAAAAAAGGACACCTTAGCCAATATGCGTGATATTCACTTTTTAAGCTCTTTGCTCCTCTAGCCTCACTATAAGTGATATTAATGAAATCCATTCATTCTTTCATTTGATCAATGCTTACTGAGAGCCCTATGTGTGCTCTCAACTGTTCTAGGTTATGGGAATTTAAAGGTAAGATAGGCAAGATCCCTTCCTATCCTCATGGAGCTTACACACTGGAAAATAAACAAACCAATAAGCGAACAAATCACTTCTGCTTATGGTAAATATTAGGAAATAAAACAGTAATATAAAAGAGATTGACTGAGCAAAGCACCTAAGATTGTGTGACATCTCATCAATAATCCATCCATCTCTCAGCAAATATACATTGGGTGCTTAAATCAGTTAGCTTTTATTGCATAACAAACCACTCTGAACTTAGTGAGTTAAAACACTCGACATTTCTTTAGTTCATACTCCTTTGGGTGGCCTTTTGGATTGGGCCCAGCTGAACAATTCTTCTGGTCTCAGCTAGACTCACTCGTGCATCTGTGATCTGATACTGGTCGTCTAGGCAGCTATACTTCTGGGGCTCGGCTCATTGTCAGTTAAGGTAATAAGACTGACCCGCCCTGTGTCTCTCCAGCAGGCCAACCTGAGTTCATTCACAGGAAGGCTCTGCAGGGTCCAAGAAGGAGCGTAGAAGTGTGCAAGGCCTCTTGAAGCGCTGCCCCACAAGTGACATTATGTAGCTTCTGCCACATCATGTGGCAAAGCAAGTCCCAAGGTCAGAAACTGCAAATTCATGTTACAAAGAGCAAGGATAAAGGGTGGGGAAGAATCACTGTATTTTTGCAATCTAACACAGGCACTAGGGGTAACCTAGGCACCTGAGAATATAGTGGTGAACAAAACAGGCATGACCCCTGTCTTCTTGGAGCTTACAGTTTGTATACCTAGGATCTGTGTTACAGCTCCAAGAGAATGGATACACAATGGTTGTTTACCTGTGGGACCTGAATGTTGAGTGCATTAATTGCTACTTGGCACCTGAAACAGGGGATTCTGCCTGCTCGACATGGGACCTATTAACACTCCTTATTGTGAATAGAACTAATTACTAAAATTGGATTCTAACCAAGCCATACTACGTCGCTTCTCTAGAGTGAGTGCCAATCCCATTGAACAAAGAACAACCACAACTCTGTCAAAATCTTATTTTCTTTTAAGACAAAGTCATTTGTGCATTTGTTCATTGCCTCAGACTCCCAACTGCATCTGGTGCCCCTGGACCGAAATTATTTGGCCAGAAGGTGACCTTCGCCACTGTGGCTTTCTCCTGAAAAAAAAATGGCTTCCAACCAACATGCGGCAAGCTGAAGGGCCAGGAGGCCCAGCCAAGGCCTGTTGGTTGTCCACCTTCCAGATGTCAAAGCTCAGAGACAGAAGGTGATTGTCTCCAAATGGCCTCATCCTTTGGCACTGCAGGGGAGCAGCCATGTGGTAGACACGACAGGCCCTACTCTGCCAAGGCCATGCAGAACTCATATTGGGGCCAAAATTCGGGAGAAGTTTGTCAAATGCTGGCAGAAAGTCCAAGCGAAGCTTTTCATGCACCTGGTCAATTTGTCTTCCTGGAAAATGGGGCTGCTACCACTTTATTCCTATTCCCAGATTTTTCAGAATACATGCCATTATGTGGCTGTTCACATTATTACTGTCGATCAATAAACTTTTATAAAGCACCATATTCAGGTTAGAAGAATAAATAAGAGCCAGTCCCTGTCCTCAAGGCACTTGTAGGCTTGCAGAAGGGTACAGTGAAGCTTCTTAAGGATTGGACTGCAGTTATAAAATGGTTTTATTTAGTATCACACAGAGAAAACAGACTCTTTAAAAAAAAACAACCCATGGATGTTGTTAATTATGATGCTAATGTTTTCTGTAACTTAAAAGGAAAGGCCTTCTTTGAACTGCATGTATTAATGTTGCTATTGCTATCTTTTTAGGCCAACATTTTTCAGCCAGTGTGTTAAAAGTTTTGGAAGACCCCAACTGTGCAGAGTTATACCTTCAGAACCAGAGGAGGGAAAGGTTTTATGCTAAGAAATGGAAATATCATGGCTGCACAAGGTTTTATTCATCCTCTGTGAGAGACTGGAGAAACGAAGGCAGGCCAGCCTCTGTCTGCTCTGGGACTTCCCCCTTTATTGTACTGGGGACGCATTCCACCGTTCCCCTTCCATGTCCTTGTTTGGACAATTTTCTCCACTTTCTCCCTGCATATCCAGGTTCTCACTTTACTGTAAAACTCAGCTGAGAAAACCTTTTTCCTTGAATCCATCCCTGAGAGCCCCAGGAAGTCCTGGGTCATGTTGCCTGGTAGCCATATATCTCCATAAGTTCCACAGCATTTATCTAAAACTTTTGGTGGCATTTTCAATCTGTTTTGTCCATAGCACCTAACACAATGCCAGATACATAATAGATTCTTAGTAAATATTTGTCGAAAATGAAAGAGGGGGAGAGAAGAGCGGAGATTATAAAAGAGAAAGATCACAGGGAGAAAGAAACTGGGAGACAATGAACCAAGTACTCTGTGCAAGAAAAGAGCCAGCACTACCCCGAAAGAAGAACAGAAGGAGCGAACTGCGTCAGGGTAATACCAAATCCCATCTCTAGTGGCTTTGCCTTCCTAAGTGAGATTTGAGATCTGACCATGAAAGGAGGAGCTTCAGCTTCCCCTTTTGTTCTGAAATTTGTGGTGACCCAGAGATTGGAGCCAATGGGAGATGCTCCCAACATAAAAGAATCCAGCTTAAACCACTGCAAACTGAACATCAAGGTCTACAAGTACCCCAGTCTTATTCCAGGCAGTACCTGGGCTTGTTAATTTCAAAATAATAGGGATTTGCATCCTCAGTTGCAGCACCATTCCCGCTGGGTCATAAAACATGATGATTTCAGATTACCCGCAGAGTCAAGTCAGGAAGGGGATGGAGGGGACACTAGTGTGGACGCTGGGAATCTCCCAGAGTCCCATTGTATCCCCATATCAGCTCTTTTGCCTTTCCTTTGAGCAATAACACACTACAAAATAGCTGCTAGGGTCGGAGTAAGAAAGAAGTGGCAGCCTCATCCAACACATGAGAGAATCGTCAGCCAAGTGACCCCAGGCTTTGCTGCTCTGTTAATCATTAAATCGAGGCTTCTGCTTCTGCTGTCTTTAGGTTAAGTCTATAAGCCCTTGACAGCACTTGTCAGGTGCCAAAAGCATTTCTACAGTGTTTCAATATGATCTGCAAAAATCACAACCTGGTTTAGTAGACAGAGTTGGTAGTGTTATTTTCATTTCACAGGCGGAAAACTAAGAGACTGAGAGGTTAAATGACTGGCCCAAAGGGAAGCAAGCGAGTGATACAAAAACCGGGACCCAGGTCCTTCAGAACATATTTTCGGAAGCTCTACGTTCCATTCTTCCTTCTCTCCCAAGCACCCTCTCCTCCTTCCCCTTGCTCCCACGGTGCCCTGCAGTCGCCTCCATCACAGGGTTTCAGTTTTCCATCTGTCTGTTAGCCAGACTCTGCCTTACCCATCCTGGTTTTATTCCCAGCTCATGGCGCAGCACCTGCCTCATAAAAAGCATTCATTAGGCATTTGTTGAGCTACACTGTAGTAAACCTGAGACTTCTGACTACAAACTCACAGCACTAGAATTCATTTCTGACTAAGAGTGCAATTGACTAGCTGCAAAAAGAACTATATATTCACTGACTTTGAAAATAATAGCCAATATAAAAAAATGAACTAACCTTATGACCCACAGATAATTACAAGTTACATTTTTATTTCCTCTGGTTTTTCTTCCCATGACTACATGTATTTTATTGATTGAAATTATAAAAAACGTAATACTGAATTGTAAAATTTCTTTCTCATTATCGTATTTTAATAAATATTCATTTCCTATGGTTCTTGGCATTTTTATTTCAATATTCAAATATATTCCAATATTATAATATTCAAATACATAGTGCCTGAATTTATTTAACCTTTCTTACTGTTGATTATTTAAGTTATTTCTGAGTTTTTAATTATTATTTACCATTCTAAGATGAACATGGTTGCAAATGAATCTCTCTGTTCAAATTTATGATTACTTTTGGATAAAGTTCTAAAGTTTTATAAAGGACTTTCCAAAAGTCCTTCATAAATTATTGTTAAATTAATTTATTTTCAGAAAGAGCATAGCCTGAAGTTCTTTAAAATGACATCAGACAATTAGAAATAAAATGCTGAGAGAAAGATTAGAAATTCTCTATCAAACAACAAATTACTTTGTGAATAGGGAAACCAAGGTCCACGGATGGTTTGTCCAAAGTCATACTGATGTTGGGTTAACATCTTTGAAAGAAAATCAACAAAAGGGCTAACAGAAATTGACATTGTTACGGTACTGGTAGAATCACAAAATACAAAGGAAATCAGTTTTAAAACATTGGTCATACCCAGTGGCCAAGGGCAGAGTTTATTCAACAAAACTCTCCATTCCTAGCTGTACACCCCACTAATGTAACTGGGTCCTCCTCTGTCTTTGACCGACTCTTGAGGGAGCCTGTTACAGTCCTAATATCCCCATTCTGACTCCTGTCTGGATAGACAGTCAGCAAACATTTGAAGTCAAAAAACCTTAACTAAGCACCTACTATGTGGCAGCCATTGTGACAGGTACTGAGTGGTGAACAAGAGAAAAAGGGACCCTGCCCCCCAAGAAGTTTATATGCTGATGCTAGAAAACAAACTGTAAAACATAAACTAGGAAAGTTTAGTTACTAATAAATGACATGAATAAAATAAAATAGGATAAGATACGTTAATGTGTGATAGGGAGATATGGTGAATCTAGAGTGGTCAAGGATGACTTTTCTGAGGTGACACTTGAATTAAGACCCAGATGATCCAAATGATGACAAGAAGGAGCCACTGAAAGAGGTGAAAGAAAGCAGTCTAATCCAGCTGCTCTGAGCCAGGAGCAAACAGTCTGGCCAAGGGACAGAGAGAAGATCAGCGCAGACCCTACAGGGGAGGGGTGGGCAGAGGCTCCGTCCTGCAGGACCTTGAGGGCCGCCGTGGGGACCTTGGAGTTTATTCTGGTTGCATTCGAAAGCCATTGGAAAGCTTTACGTGCTGTGATTTCTGCTTTCAGACTGTCATGATCACCTGTGGAGAGAAAGTAGCTACCTAAGACAGGGGGTCTGAGAACTGAGCCCCAGGGATTGCAAAGAGAAGGTCTTGTAGGGGAGGAAAAGGGAGTAAAGGAAACTGCTAGGAGCCCCATTTCGGTAGGAGGAGAACCAAGACAGTGTGGTTTTCTAGAAGCTCAGAGGAAGAATTGTTTAAAGAGGCCTAGTGTCCTTTCCATCCTACCCAGGGAGGAGCCCATATGGCATTGTTTTCTGTCCCCACATAACTTACAGGGAGACTTTCACAATGTCCAGGGCCCTTGATGTCCTGCCAATGAAGGAGGAGGATGTCCTCAAAGCCCTTGCCGCAGGAACCCACTTAGCTGGCACCAATGTCAACTTCCAAAAGGAGGAGTACATCTACGGAAGGAAAAGTGATGGCATCTACATCATAAATCTGAAGAGAACCTGGGAGACCCTTCTGCTGGCAGCCCCTTCTGCTGGCAGCCTGTGCCATTGTTGCCATTGAAAGCCCAGCTGCTGCCAGTGCCACATCATCCAGGGATACTGGACAGCGAACTGTGCGGAAGTTTGCTGCTGCCCCTGGAGCCACTCCTGTTGCCGGCCGCTTCACTCCTGGAACCTTCACTAACCAGATTCGGGCAGCCTTCCGGTAGCTGATACTTCCAGTGGTTACCAATCCCAGGACTGGCCACCAGGCTCTCACAAAGGCAGCTAATGTAACCTGCCTACCACTCTCTACGTCACCCAGACTCTCCTGTGCCCTGCGTGGACATTGCCATCCCTGGCACAACAAGGCGGCTCACTGAGTGTGTCTGATGTGGTGGATGCTAGCCTGGGAAGTTCTGCACATGTGTGGTACCAACTCCCATGAGCACGCATGGGCAGTCATGCCTGATCTCTACGTCTACAGAGATCCTGAAGAGGTTGAAAAGGAAGAGCAGGCCGCTGCTGAAAAGGCTGTGACCAAGGAGGAATTTCAGGGTGAATGGACAGCTCTGGCCCCCAAGTTCGCTGCTGCTCAGCCTGAGGTCCCTGACTGGCCTGAAGGCGCAGGTGCCCTCTGTGCCCATTCAGCAGCTTCCTCCTGAAGCCTGGGGCACTCTGCCGTGCTGGAGACTTGTCGGAAGCCCCTCCGCACAGGCCATTGAATGGATAGGAACGATCACTAAACGGTCTTAAGCTGCTCTTCCACAAACTCTGAAACAAAATGGAAAAAATATTGGCAGAAAATAAACAGTTCCTAAATGAATAAATAAATAAACAAATGATGAAGAGGAAGAGTGTGACCAATAGCACCCAATGCAGCTGAAAGGATGGACAAGGTGAGGACACGGGTCACTGGCTTTGATAAAATGTGATTCATTAATGACTCTGGAAGAGAGTTCAGTGAAGTGGTTAATATGAAAACCCTGAATGGAGTGGACTGAGGAGAGAAAGGCAGGTGGGGAAGTGGAGATATAACAAGTAGAGCCAACTCTTCCAAGGAGTTTTATAGTGAAGAACAGCAAACAAATGGGAACATGGGTCAAGGGTGGTGTTGGAGCAGCATCGGTCAATAGAACTTATCTGCAATGATGGGGAAGTTCTGCAGTGCTATTGGGCACTTGAAAAGTAGCTGATGGAACTGAGGAGCTAAATTTTACACTTTAATTAATTTAATTAATATAAAATCAAATAGCTACGTGGAACTAATGGCTACTATTTGGGCAACACAGTTTGTAGTCATTGTTCCCTTAAGGAGTAGTATTAAAACACACATGTATGTCAATAGAAATTATTGCACACATGAACTCAAATGAGTACCTGAGTACCTGGATTCTGAGTAGCATCTCTGACATCACCACCCCCATGTCCTTAATCTCTTGGTATTTGATTCATAGCTTGTCTTTTACAATACGGAAAAAAAATCCAGCCCTAATTGTCAATTCCGTGAACCATTCTAGCTCCAAGTGAGTCAGTTTAACCCCTATATGACTCGGTCTGTCTATCTAGGACTGAGTTTTGAAACAAGAATAACTTAACTCCCATTTTATAAGGAAAAGGCAGATGAAGTCCTTGATGGATCTAGCAGAATGGCAGTATGATGAGTAACTAATAGCACAGACTTTGGATATAGCAGGCCATAGAGCTTCATCTCCCAGCTCTAATATGTATTAGCTGTGAAACCTTAAGTGAATTATGTGAATTTCTCAAAGTCTCAGTTTCTGCATCTGTAAAATGAAGATAAGAGTCTAGAGTATGTTGAGGGTCAGATGAGATTATCTGGGCAAAGTGCCTGCCTACATATGGCAGGCATTCAATAAATGTTACCTATTACTGTTGATACAAGGCCAGACCCAGAACACCATCATGCCCCAGTCTAGGGCTGGTTTAAAAATCTAAAGCCTCTGTGCATTTATTTATCATCTGAAAAGCAGGTAAAAGGCTTATATGACACCAGGATAGCTCAATTTCCTAAACCAGGGACCCGGAATTAGCAAGAAAACTTCTCTAACTTGCAACATATGGCTCCTTCCTATGAGTGGGTATAAAAATAGGCAGGTTTGGAGGACTTCTCCAATAAACATCACCCACTGCATGAGCTGTCATTTTTTCCCCAGGCCCTTATCTCCTAGTACTGCCTACTTAGCCCAAGAGACCTACTGATAGTCCTGAGCCCAGCTGCCAGCCAGTAGTCATCTGTCTAGAACTTCAAATGAATGCCCCCAGATTTGCCTACTTTCTCCACATAGTGCTACAAGATAAGTCTCCCTTAGCCCCTGATAAAGGCTTTGAAGAACATCTTGTCTATTAACAAACAGCTTTTGATTGTGCCTGAGTTTGATCTTCATTTTGTCCTTATTCATCAGACCCCTTTAAATGGGTTCTTTCACACTCCTCAGATTAGCCTAAAGGAAACCCCATGAAACAATGGGTCCAATTGTCCCTGGGTGCAGGGAGTGGGCTGTCAAAAGACCACATCAAGCCTCCTGCAGGGCTGTGAGTGGAACGAAGAGTTGGTGGTGTTGTCAGCACTAGTGGAAAGTACATTAAGGCATCTTCAAAAGCCCATGTAGTACAGAAAAGGAGAAACACAGCACACAGCCCTCTGGCCCAGGAGGACAACCTTCATTTACTTTCAGAGAAACCTTGTTTTCCTCAGACACAGGCAGCTTCTTCTTGGGAAAACCCAGGGTCACCACCAGTGTTCAGAACACCATAGCTAACCTTCCACTGGCAGAACAAGAAAACAGCCTGTGTGATTCGGAGAGGTGGAAAATACACAACTCCAAAAGCTGATGTATTTCTGAATTATTCTGTTGAGATATTTTTGCTTTTGGGCAATTGGCATTCTCTGACCTAGAGGAACTGTGGCTACCTCTCCCCGCTTAGCAGCTAATGCACAGCCCAGGCTGGCCCATTAGAGTACATCCCTTTGGGCACTGATTGGCCCAGTGGAAAACACATAACTCTTGCAGGTACAATTGAAAGAGAAAGGGAATATCTCCATCTCCTTCTCCTTCTCCTTCAAAGATCAAGTAGCCAGGGTCCGATTTTCCTGATACTTGGAAGGAGTTGGGAATGAAGAAAGACATGGACCAAAGAACATAATTTGAGCCCCTGACTGCATCCATGCCTGAATGTCTAAAGTTTTACCTGTCCCTTTGGATTTGATAGCTGTGTCAGCCAATAAATAACCTTTTTTACCTATGCTAGTTTGAATTTATGTTCTGACACTTGCAACTGACGTTAAAAAGCTAAGATGACAACATCCAAGTTTCCCTAAGAATCTGTGGATAGAAATAAACAAGATGAAACCAATATATTAGGAATATTTGTTTGACAATGGTTTTTAAAGTAGAGTATAAGCACCAGGTAGCCAGTCTGTTGCCATATCTAGGCATTCGGCCAGACTTTTTAATTTCAAGTGGTGGAAGTCAACCATAAGTGATTAGGCAGAGAGAGAGTTTATGATAAAGAATATGAGAAGCCCAGGCCCTACAACTTGGCTAAGCCATTTCCTATGTGTAGATAACCTCAATCACAAAGATGTTTTCTCATTCTTGAAAATTTCCAAATGCCTATTATTTCAATGCGTAAACAAATTGGACAAAATATTTTCTATGAACATATGCATGACATAAAAGTAGTAATAAATAACTAATTATTTGTACCAAATAAACCATTAATTCAAGGACCACATTATTTTACTGACGTATCATAAACTTCATGAACATAAGGTAAAGTAAAATTGCTAAGAAGGCTGGAGAATCACCCCTGAAGTGAAACTCTGGGAAATAGTGCCCACCTCAGTACAGAACCAGTCTGATAAGATCATCTCAGCTGCCACCACCAAGCACCAGGCATTTCAGCTTGCATTGCCATTTTGTGCCATTGCTGAGCAACTTTTGAGCCTGGAATTCAGTCTCTACTGCCGCCAGCCCCGTTGTGACTTCTGACCCAGGAGCTCATTTGGCCTTGATTTGTGCCACTGTCGCTCCCTTGGTATATTCTTCACTCACTGGTTCCTGAGTCAAAGCCTGGCCCTAGTATGGCTGATTGGTGAACTGTTATGAACTGAACTGTATCCCTCCTAAAATTCATATGTTGAAGCCAAACCCCCGATGTGACTGTATTTGGAGGTAAGGACTTTAAAGATATAATTAAGGTTAAATGAGGTTAAAGGGTGGGGCTCTAATCCAATATGGCTGGTGTCCTTATCAGAAGAGGAAGAAACACCAAGTATGAGCATGCACAGATGAAAGGCCACGTGAAGACACAGTAAAAAGGTGTCCATCTGTAAGCCAAAGAGAGAGGCCTTAGGAGAATCTAAATCTGCCAACACCTTGATTTTGGACTTCCATCCCCCAGAATTATGAGAAAGAAATTTCTGTCATTAAAGCATCCAGTCTGTGGTACTTTGTTATGACAGTCCTAGCAAATGAAAATAGATTCATATGCTTTCATCTCACAAAAGACCTCAAAAATGAAGATTAAGGAGGATTTGGTGACTATTTAGAATTGGGGATCAAAGCAGAGAGTGAGTCAAAGACGTCTCTCAGATTTAGAACTCAATGGCCAGAAAGTTGAGAATGACAGTGTCAACTGGGCTGTGGCACCCAGCTATTTGGTCAAACATTACTCTAGACGTTTCAGGGAGGATGTTTTTGGATGAGATTTACATTTAAATCAGTGGACTTTGAATAAAGGAGATTGTGCTCCCCAATATTGGTGGTGCTCATCCAATGAGTTGAAGGCCTGATAGAATAAGGATGCATGTGTGCGTGGTGAGAAGAAATTCTGCCAGCAGATAGCATTCCAACTTGGACAGCAGTACTGGCTCTTTTTTTGGGTCTCCAGCCAGCTGACCCACCTGCAGATTTTGAACTTGCCACCCTCTATGACTGTATGAACAAATTCTTAAAATAAATCTCCTTCTACATACATACACATTCTACTGGTTCTTCTCTGGAGAATCCTGACTAATATAGCTAACCAAAGTGGCTTCTGTTATTTGCATTCAGAAACCCTGACCAGTGTATTTTCAAAAAGGCTCCCTTGTGGAATTATAGTATATTTCTCACGGTAAGAATTACTTTTCTAAATTAATTCCAACCTTCTTTATTCCTTATGTATTTCTCTCTAAAGGTGTTGTGGAGTTAGCCAGGGTAATAAACCTACTAATGTAATTTGCCTAACTTATAAATAAACGCTCCTGCTATTCTTCCAAACTCTGAGTTATGATTGATGACAATACCTTCTGTTTCTACCATTTTTTAAGTACATTTCATTGATTATGCTATTACAGTTGTCCCATTTTTTTCTCTCTTTTATTACACACCGCCCTGCACCCACCCTCCCATAAGCACTCCCCATGCCCCTTAGTTCATGTCTATGGGTCATACATATAAGTTCTCCATTTCCTACCCTATTCTTAACCTCCCCCTATCTATTTTGTACCTACCATTTATGCTTCTTATTCCCTGTACCTTTACCCCCATTCTTTCCCCTCTCTCTCCCTGCTGATAACCCTCCGTGTGATCTCCATTTTTGTGATTCTGTTCCTGTTCTAGTTTGTCTGCTTAGTTTTTGTTTTTTTGTTTTTGTTTATGTTTTTTAGGTTCAGTTGTTGATCGTTGTCAGTTTGTTGTCATTTTACTATCCATAATTTTGATCTTCTTCTTTTTCTTAGATAAGTCCCTTTAACATTTCATAAAATAAGGACTTGGTGATGATGAACTCCTTTAACTTGACCTTATCTGGGAAGCACTTTATCTGTCCTTCCATTCGAAATGATAATTTTGCTGGAGAGAGCAATCTTGGATGTAGGTCCTTGTCTTTCATGACTTCGAATACTTCTTTCCAGCCCCTTCTTGCCTGCAAGGTTTCTTTTAAGAAATCAGCTGATAGTCTTATGGGAACTCCTTTGTAGGTAACTCTCTCCTTTTCTCTTGCTGCTTTTAAGATTCTCTCCTTAGCTTTAATCTTGGGTAATGTAATGATAATGTGCCTTGGTTTGTGCTTCCTTGGGTCCAACTTCTTTGGGATACTCTGGGCATCCTGGATTTCCTGGAAGTCTATCTCCTTCTCCAGTTTGGGGAAGTTCTCCTTCATTATTTGTTCAAGTAAGTTTTCAATTTCTTGCTCTTCCTCTTCTCCTTCTGGCACCACTATGATTCAGACGTTGGAACGTTTAAAGTTGTCCCAGAGGTTCCTAAGCCTCTCCTCATTTTTTTGAATTCTTGTTTCTTCATTCTGTTCCTGTTGGATGTTTATTTCTTCCTTCTGCTCTAAATTGTTGATTTGAGGCCCAGTTGCCTTCCCTTCACTATTGGTTACCTGTACATTTTTCTTTATTTCATTTTGCATAACCTTCACTTTTTCCTCTATTTTGCGACCACACACAACCATTTCTGTGAGCATACTGATTACCAGTGTTTTGAACTATGCATCCAATAAGTTGGCTATCTCTTTGTCACTTAATTCTTTTTTTTTTTTTGGAGTTTTGATCTGTTCTTTCATTTGGGCCATCTTTTTTTTGTCTCTGGCAGCCTGTTACATTGTAAGTGGCGGAGCCTTAGATATTTGCCAGAGTAGGACAACTCAGGTCACTTTGTTGTGGCACTGTACGTGGGGGAGGGATCAGAGAGGGAACAATGACATTTGCTTGGCTCTAGGTCAGCCTTCAGCCCCTTCCCCCACTTCTCACAAGAAATTGGGCCCTTCTGGTGCTGATTCCCTGGGGGGCTGGGGGGGGTGTATATTCTAGGACCCTGTGGGTCTCTCCAAGGAATAGTTCTGTGAGGCTGGAGTTTTTCCCTCTGCCACAACCCCCACAGATTTTTACAGCCAAAGGTTTTGAGGTTTTCTTTCCCCATGTTGGAACTCTGGTTGCGCTGTCTGCCTTCACTCCCCTGTTGTTCCTCCCAGTTTATCCGCCTGCAAATATGGGACTGCCAGTTGTCATCTGGCCTACCCAATCCTCCAGCCGCTGCCTTGCCAGGCATCCTCTCCACCCCTCCCGCCCCTCTCCGCCCCTCCTACCTGTGTGGATGAATGTTTCTTTTTTAACTCCATGGTTGTCGGACTTCCATACATTTCCATTTTCTGGCAGTTCTGGGTTCTTTTGTTTTTAAACTTGTTGTACTTCTTTTGTTTGTATGAGGAAACAAAGTATATCTACCTATGCCTCCATCTTGGCCAGAAGTCCTCTGAACTATACTCTTCTTTCTATCGTGCTTTTTAAAAAATTGTGGTTTAAAAACACATAACATGAAATTTATTATCCTAACCATACTTAACGGTACAATTCAATAGTGTTGATGTATTACATTGCAAAACTTTCTCATCTTGCAAATCTCAAACTCTATACCAGTTGAACAACTCCTCTTTTCCCCTTCCCACAGGCCCTGGTATCCACCATTCTACTTTCTGTTTCTATGAATTTTACTACTTTAGATCCCTCATATAAGTGGAATCACATATTATTTGTCTTTTTGTGACTGTCTTCTTTCACTTAGCATAATATCTTGAAGGTTCGTCCATATTACAGCATGTGACAGGACTGCTTTCCTTTTGGGCTGAATAATATTCTGTTGTATGTGCATATCGCATTTTGTTTATCCATTCATTAATCAATGGACATTTGGGTTACTTGTACCTCCTGGTTATGGTGAACAATACTGCTATGGACATAGGTATGCAAGTATCTCTTCAAGACCCTGCTTTCAATTTTGGGGGGCTTATACCCCCCAAATGTGCGATTACTGGCTAATATGGTAGTTCTATTTTTAAGTTTTTGAAAAACCCCCATGTGTCTTTCCTAGTGGTTTCACCATTTTATCTATTATCCTTTTAACTTCTCAGAGCACTTTTAAATTTATAATTTTGTCCTCAAAACCCTACGAGGTAGGTAGAATATAGATTATTATCTCCATATTGTAGATGAGGTAGTTAAGGGATAAATAGGTTGAATGGCTTGCATAACATAACAGTTATTTCATGACAAATTGGCTTACTAGCCCAGTGCACTTTTGATTGACCACAGACATTCAGTCAGAGGTAGGCAGTAGGTATGCTCCCCCTATGGTACTGAATCTAAAGAGGGATTTTCTTTTTTTTCAAATGGATTCCCTGACCTTTTCCTAAATAAATGGTAAACAATTCCTTTTAATGAGAGTGGTTATAAATGAGCATGTATTGCATATGCACATGGTACAGAAGTGAGGGGAGATACAGAACCATAATTGCAAATAACGTTCTTTGTGTGACTCTGCCTTGTTTGTGTACATGCTTTTTCATTTTTCACCCAAATGCTCCTCTAAAGAAAAAGTATCTTTCTGAGAATTGAAATAGCCCTAGTGGTTCTCAACAAAAGTAACTGAAAATGAGGGAATTATTTGTTTGGTCTTCACAATGGCCAACCTTGCTCCTGGGCATTTAGTGAGCAGGACCAGGAGATATGAAAGTCCTACATCACAGAACAGTCCCACATAAAGAAAAATCATCATGGTCCATTCCAAAATGCTGGTGGTGCCAACTTTGAGAAAAATAGGCTCAGGACAAGATCAATGGCAATGTCAAGAGGTGAGTTTAGGGGCTTTTGCATCAACAGGTCTCCAAGCCACTACAAATAATTACACAATATAAGTGACAAGAGTGTGCTTGCCACACAAATACAGCTTCAAGCCAAGTGCCCCAGGCACCCCCATCTAAGTGATCTCCACTCGGAAGCTCTCCTACAAAGAAATTCTAGAGATGTCACTGTGCATGCTCAGAATTCAATACCCAGAAATTCTGAAATGACATGTTAATTGCCAAGTCGTGATTTTCCTTCAAACATCAATAAAAATAAGCTTTTTAAAAGAGTAATTAAAAACTAGACTTAACTCAAACCCACTTGCTGTTCCAACAGAAGGAAACACAAGATTCCCAGTTTCAAGCCATCTTTTAGATTAGAGTTGCAGTTTTCATCTCATAGCACACATGATTTAATTACTAAAATTCTGTGGCACAAAAAAATATGATTTTTTGCTGATCTGACAAAAAAATAGGTAGAATTTTGATTGATTTACAAAAAAATAATATCTACCCTTTTTGCTCCAAAGTGACTTTTTAAAAACTCAGGTACCTATATTTATATATATATTAGACTTCTGGTACAAGAATTAACTAATCAGATGCAACCTTATTATGCGACATGACCAGTAAGATGTAACTCTAGTATATGACCTACGTATTTATGGTTCAAGGCAGGCCATTCACACCGGATGGCTATTGTTTTGTTGGCTGTTATAATTTTTTTTATTTGACAATCTAAGGGACAAGTGGTCGATGCCCCTGACCAAAGAGCCAGGCACTGAGTGTTTCATAAATTCTTGCAGCGCACTGGTTGAAAATTGCTGGATTAAAGGAATTCCCTGTTCTGTCAGGCTTCTCCCTGACAAAGACCCTTTTACAAAGAACATACCTTGCCTCTGAAGATGTGTGTTTTGAAAATAACAATAATTTTGAAAAGGTAATAGAGCTCTTTTTGAAAGTTTATTCCTAGACCTGGAGCTGGTATTCGCCCCACACTTCCTCCCATGTTCACTCTGCACCCCCGAAAAGCGACTCTGCACAGTGCCCCTGAACTACTTATTGGTGGCTCTCGGTATCCTGGAGCCTCCAATCTTGAGCAGATCTAACTCAGAAGAGGAAAGAACATAAAGAGGGCCTAGGTGCTTTCATGCTCATTAGCATTTCCAATTTCCTCTTGCACTGCTCCTCCTCCTCTCTCCAATAGAGGCACAATGAACTAATTCTTTGTGATTGATCAGGGCCTGTAGATAACACGGTGTACTTCTTGCTTTCATAGTCTCTTGTCTGTCACACAAAACAATCTAAAATGCTGCTTACAAGGAAAGCTGGCATAAAGCTGAAAACTTAAATATCCATGTAGAGATTATTTGTAGAGCTCAGTTTCAAGTTACTTTTTTTCCTTCTGTTTTCATAAATGGATGGGGGTGGAAATCTTACTACTTCAGTCTTACCCCTTCAGGATCACAGTAAAGAATGTGATTCATTTGAAAACGAATGCTCAGCCCATTCCTGTCTCTCTGGAAGCTTCAAACATTTTCATTGCACGTAGACGAATGATCAATTTCTAAGCACATCTTTGTTTTTCCTAAATAGCTGCATTATTTATCTGATGTTTAAAATGGCATCTGTACTGTATGTAATTTCCATACTCACTTGGCATCATCAACTGCCTTTGATGACACTCAGGACGGTTTCTTTTTTGTCTCCTCCTTCCCTCCAGCTGCAAGACCCAGATGTCAGGTTCAGGAATGCATTTACTCTGGCAGAGATATCTGGCTTCTCTCTGCAGTCCCTAAGTTGGTGGCTATTATGGAACTGCCAGCAAAATTAGCACAAGGTTACACTAAAGACGGGATTCAGATGTTTTTGTGAAAAAGAAAAACAAGGTCCGAGACTGGGAGAAAAAAACACATTTCTTATGCCTCTAATTATAAGCCCGGCAAGTGGCAGGCCGTGCCTGAGCAAATTGCAGTTCCCCCCATTTATCTGCTGCTCATCCATTTCCCCCTCTTGACAGTTTTTTATCTCCCCAGTCTGCATCTGAAATCAGCAGCTGGGTATGATGAAGGGTTGGCCTAAGTTAATCAAACCGGCAGCAGTGACAGGGTCAGGCCCTATGTAAAATATACAAGCAAGGAAAAGGAGAAAAAATAAGGAAGGAAGGAAAGAATATAGGGAGGGAGGTAAAAAGACAGCCTAAAGGAATTGGTACGGTGAAGTGAAGATAAAGGACAGAAGACCACCCAGAACTACTGTACCCAAGGAGGAAATGTATAGCAGTATTCGTGTAACCTGGGTATTTGGGAAGCCACAAATAGCTTTTCTTTTTTAAGCAACCTTTGTAAATATGAATGTAGATCAAGCTATAACCTGCCCTCTATTATCCCAGTCTGGCTTACACTGAATCCAGCTTCAAAGACATATTGAATGAGGCAGAAACTCAAAGAACTATAGCCCAAAGCACCACATACCAGAGGGGCCTGTGTTAGATCAGGAGGTGAAGAGAATCTTAAGCCATAAGGGAGCCTTATGGTGTGTAATTATTTTTTTTTTCTTTCTGAGCAGCTCTCTGGGTTGAGCAGTTGTGTGCAGGGCAGGGTTTAGAAACTTCCCACAGTCAAGTCAGTCCACCAAGTGCCCACCAGCTGCCCTTTGCTCACTGCCTCAGACACTCCCAACAGTTCAAAGGAGCTTGCTGAAACTTCTGTCAGTGAGAGTATATCTCCCAGGCCAACACTCAGGTTGTTCGGTGCCATTAGACAGATACGGTGGTGTTGTACCTTAATGGAATTTGGTTTCCACGAATGCGCCCATGCACAGTATGTGCTATGCAATGAGCGGCTTTGTTTCATTGTGTGGCCCACGTGGATCTGGATTATGTCTCTGTTTAAGGGAGTTCCACTCAGCTGTAGGCTGATTCTTCTGCTTCCCTCCACAGGCTAGCTCCCCAGGCGGTCCCAGCTCCTGGAGCTCAAGGCAACCTAAGGGCTGTGCAGATGTGAGCCTTTCTCTATCCTCCATCCTTGAATCTGGAGAATGCAGTGTTGGGAATGTTTGCCGACCAGAGCAAACCAACCTCTGCAGGTTCCTCTGGGAGTTCACACCCAGCCACAACTTCTCCATCCACCTCACTCTCACTGATTCAATTCTGGGGTTATTTTGATTCAACATGGACCCAAAGGGCAGGCTGCTCATACACTTCAAAAGCACAGAAAATGCAGCACATTCATATTAATTCTACAGGGAAAAGTGGACATGGAGAATTTGTTGAAAGAAGGTGCATTCGTATTGAAGGGCATAAATAAGAGCATGAAATCTACAGTAAGTCTTTTTTTTAAAAAATCACAAAACTTGAGAATGATTGGATTTTTAAGAGGCTTTTGAGGGAAAGTATGACTTTACCCAAAGCTGTGTTAATACTGCCCCTCTGGATCATGACCCTCAGCTCAGATGAAATCCCACTGTCAAGGCCATGCAAAGGCAGAGCAGGACGACAATGCGCTTTCCAGCCAATATGTTTCCCTAGGCCCCTCCTCACCAGCCTCCTCCTCACCATCTAGTCCTGGGCTAGATTCCCTGGCTCACTGCTCCAGCCAGATTTGCCTTCCCTCAGCCTCGTTATTGGCTTGTGCTGAGTTAGCTTCAAAGACATCTTAAATGTTTCTCTCTGTCCTGTGAGCACAACAACAAGCTCTTCATTAATCCAGCCTTCAGATGTCTCTCTGACAGGTGAAATGCATGTCAGTCATATACCACAGCCTCTCATGTAAACCGCACCTTGTACCCCTGGGTACCCACACACTCCAGAAGACTTTTCCCATCTGATTCTTCTTATTCACATGCTATCCTCCTTCTCCACCATTACCTGTCTTGTCTTTACCATGTATTTTGACACAATTTTTTGCTTCCATGCTGGTGTTAAAGGGCAGCTGAAGGCTCTTACAGGGCAATGCTTCTTGCTCTTCTGTGTGGTTCCAGTGTAACACTGCTGGCGCCTGAGCTCCCAACATCTGTGGAACAGGCAGCCTGGCGGCCTCAAACAGGCTTTCCTGCCTCAGCACATACATCAGTGCTGGGTGGTGAGTTGATTCTACCAAACGTGGGACATCTGGTTGACAGTACCTGAGGGACCTGAGGGGTTTCTTTAATTTGAGATTTAAGAAGAAACAAATGAATGAGATGAGAAGAAAGAGGACGAATGACCTACATATAGGTCATTGTTTAACAACCCACTGTTATCTATATATGGAATGGGTTAGAGAAAATTCCATTTATGGTTCTTTTGTCAGGAAGACTATGTGGGTACATAGGTGCTTGAGAGAAATATTTTATTTGCTTCTTTGAATCGAGGTTGGAACCCCTAAGGGGCCTTCCCTGGCAGTATTAGATGTTGGTCTAAAAACAAAGAGGGCCTTTGCTTTGCAGACTGCATAGGTATACAAGTTGGGGACATGGCTGAGGTATCTGGTGAGAAAGGTGGAAGAGATTGGGGAAAGAGAAAGGAATTTGGGGAAACATACTTATCTGTTACCATATTTACAGTTGTTTGTTTTGTGGTGTGCAATAGAAATTATCTCTTCTGTTTCCCCATGAAATCTTCCATAGACTCTTTAAAAAAATCACAAAACGCGAATATGATCAGATGTTTTTGGTGTGGGAATACTATGGCTCCAGTTCTGTCTACCAGATACTACTGCATCGAGCCCAGGTAAATGAGGGGAACCCTTAAGCCTCAGCCACGTTTAGGCCACAAAGGGGATCCAGTTTATCTGCTTCTTGCCTTTTATCCTAATCCTCCTGGTGACTAAAGGGCTTTCAGGGTCTGTCTGTGTTTTTCAATTTCTAGTGATTATAATGCAAGACGTTTCTCCTTCTACCAGCAAATTTTCTCCGCTAAAGCTGCTGCTGCTGCTGCAGCTGGCATTGTCTTACTGTCTCAGCACATTTGTGTATTCTATATAATGCCAAAGTTGGCTCAGTTCTGGGGTGCCTTCTCAGGGCTGTGCTTTGTGTCCGGTTTAGACCATTTTCCCTCGAAGATGGTTGTCAGATTTCCTAGTTCTCCAAGTGACTCTTCACCCTCAGACACATGGCCACGCGGTCATGACTTCACAGATCACACCTTGCTGCCCACCTTACTTTGTCACCCATTCATTCACTTTAAAAATGTTTATTGAGAAGACGTGCCAGGCACAAAGAATGTCTCAATAAACATTTTTTTAGCATCTAAGCCTCCTATATTATTTATTTTAAAAAAAATTTTCATTGTTTTTTTTCATTACCATTTAACCCCCTTAAACCCCTTCCCCCTGCAATCTCCACACTGTTGCCCATGTCCATGAGTCTGTTTTCCTTTTTGCTCAATCCCTCCACCTCCTAACCTCCTCCACCCCACCAACTGCTGTCATCCTGCCATCTATCTATGAGTCTGTCTCTTTTTTGCTACGTAAAAAAGAAGATAATTTTACCCTATGTGACAGCATGGATGGACCTGCAGAACATTATGATAAGTGAAATACGCCAGCCAGAGAAAGACAAATACCATATGATTTCACTCATATGTGGAATCTAATGAACAAACTGAATTGACAAGCAAATAAAGACAGACTCATAGATAGAGAGCAGGATGACAGTCTATGGTACTTTGTTATAGCAGCCCCATGGACTAAGACAACCTTACTACCATGGTAGGACTTTTGAGTTTATTCTGAAAGAAATGGGAAGCCATTGGAGAGTTGTAACAGGAAAAAAAATAATAATATGACCTGGCTTTATTTTTAAGGGGATCCTCTGATTGCTATGTGGAGAATACACTTGGGGGTTAAAAGTGTAAGAAGAGGAAACTATTAACAGGCAGTTCTAATTGTCTAAGCAAGAGATGATAGCAGCCTGAATGAAAATATGAAGGCAGAGAGATGTCAGAAGGTTGTTTTTTGTAAATGTTAATTTGAGATGCTTATCCTATATCCAAGTGGAAAAGACAGGCAGGCAATGGACTTTCAGCTTTGCAGTTTGGAGGAGAGCACAGGACTGGCCTTATAAATTAGGGCTTTATCAGTCTGTACATGGCATGTAAAGTCATGGACCTGGATAAAATCATCTTGAGTGAGGTCAATGCAGCCAATGAAAGAGGTTCAAGGGCTGAGCATGGGGGCCTACCACCACTTAAGAGTTCAGAAAATCCAACAAAAGTGACTGAATGGAATGGGAGAAGATTCAGAGTGGCCCCCATGTTCAGGTTTATATAGTGTTTCAAAAAAGAGGACGGGAGTAATCAGCTGTGGCTAACATCAGATAGGGCTGAGAGCTGACCACTGCATTTAGCAGCATGGAGCTCATTAGTGGCCTTGAAGGGAGCTGTTTTGGTAGCATGGCAGGTAAAGCTTGGTTTAAATGGGTTCAAGGGAGGGAATAAGAGGAAAGAAAATGGAGTTAAGGATAAAATATAACTCTCTTGAATATTTTGCTCTAATAAGAAGCAGAAAACTGAGGAGGGGACATGGGGTCAAGGAAGGCTTCATTTTGTTTTGATGTGCAGGCTAATGGCAATGATTCAGTAGAGAGGGGAAACACTAAGAAAGTGTGGAAGAGAAAGAAGCCAATCATACAGGAGAGAGGACTTGGCCTTAGATAAGAGCACAGTCCATTCACTCTGGGTTACAAGAGGAAGACAGGGACAACAGATACAGTAGACATGTGTGAGCAGTTAAGGTGGTGGCGGCTTGTTGAACTTCTCTTCCAAATGCTTCCATCTGCTTAATCAGAAATAAAAATCAAGGATGGTTTAGGAGAGAGAAAGCCTAAAATCAACATCTAAGAGAACAAAGAATGAGTTGACCGGAAACAGATCATTGGGCAGCATTCAGTGTTCCCTTGAGGTTTGTGGTCACAATGACCAGTGAACTTTCACTGACCAGACATCTTATGGTCTCACCAATCCTCATATAAGAATACTTTCTGTTTGCTCTGTGTCATAAGGCTCTATGTCCCATCTTCAGTATGCCCTGACACTTGGGAAGCACTCACCCTTCGGCTCCCATCTCTTGGCATATTGACTGGCCATTTTTCCCAGCACCATGGCTTTGTAAAGGATGCCTTTCAGGCAAGGGGCTGCTGGGAAAACCTCTCCCTGAAAACAACAGAGCCTTCTCAATTCTTCCTATTTCTCTCATTCGAACAGTTGCCTGGGAGATAGGGATTAATGCTATAACTCTGCTTTCACTCCCCTAGGTATTGTGTTAGGTGCTTCAGGAATGCAAAGACTAATAGGGACACTGCCTGCACTCAAAGGATGTATAATCTCGTTGGGGAGCAGGGATTTGTACACAGGTACCTATGAGTAATAACTAACCCCACTAGGCCACGAGCACTTCCAGGGCTGGATCTGCAGATAACTAGAATAGAGGTATATGACTCAAATCAGATGCTAGAAAGGACCAGAAATGCAAAAGGTCAGGAGGGGCTTGAAGACATTGGGGGAAGTGTCTACTCAGGCAATAGGACTTAAGCACAGTCATTAGGCATGCAAAACATCTTGTGGGCTTTCCAGTGTGTGCACTGGAATATGTTAATGAGCTCAATTTCCCCCAGTACTGAAGCTCTGCTCTATGCCTTTGAACTGACACACCCTGCCAAAATATGTGGAAATTGAGTACCCTGAGTCCAGACCTCCCGGGGAGAATCTGAAGGGAAGACAGAAAGAAGCACTCACATGTTGGCTGCCACCACCTTGCTCCCTCCCAGCCAGCTTGATGTAGGAGTCTTTGCCCATAATTCTCAGCTCATTTCCTTTTCAAGATGTCTTTATCCGCGATGTTTGTTTTTTACTAGTTTGCCCATATTTGGGGATGCGGAGATTATCAATGGAGAGATGCAGTCCCACCCTCCCAGGATGGCCTCCTTCCAGTTCCTGAGAATCTGAGATGTGTACATTATTATCTCCACTCTGGATGGCTATGGTTGTGGCAGCAGTTAACTCATTTTGCCTATTTAAATTAATAAGCTGAAAATGTGCAGTCTGTCTCATAGTCATCATGTGGTTGAGTGGCAGATCTATGCCTTGGCCTGATACCAAGGCACCATGGCAAACACCATGTATTCTTGCTGAACTCTAATGGAAAGACAAGTGCCACAACCATTTAATTTTTAGATTGTACCTGTCATCCACTACACTTTTCCATTGCTTCACAGCGATAAGAAACTCACCTAACATCTGTCATTCCAAAGATCCTGAACAAGGCTAGTTCATTTTGTGACTTTAAAGAGATGGCAGAGCCTGCACTATGGCAAGTAATAAAAATATTGGTACAGAGTGCCCTGGGGTAAGCATTGGAGATTACTGAGAATATGTTTAGGGATATCATGGGGAATAAAATGACTACCTAAGAACGGAAGATAAAAGTGCATAAAATTGGTGAGGTTTGGGCTTAAAGAGCAAACTGTAAGGATATCTAAAATTGGCAACCTCAAAGACAAAGGGCAACAGAAAAGACAAAAATAAATTTAGGTTAAACAAATTTAGACTATAGAGGAACTTGTTTCTTGACTAATGTCAAAAGTTGGTTGCCCTTTGCCATGAGTGGACAAATAATACCCCCTTTGCCCAGCAGCACACTTTCTAATTGGCTGATACCTATTGATGGCTAGAGCTGGTCACAAGTGTTTAGTAAAGAATGAGCAAGAATTTTGTTTTTGGTAACACAGGGAGAGACTTTCTTACTATATCAGCCTGTGTCAGAATGTGAGGATGAGGGTGGTTTCCTTAGAGAAGGTGGTTTAGAAGAAGGTAGGTGCCACCAGCCTTGAAGCCCAGGGCTTGCTCAGGAATGGTGTTGCTTGCTTAGGCAGCACTGGGAGGCAGGAATGGGAGTAAATGGGGGTCTTTGGATGAGTTCGGAGGTAAGCCGGTGGGAGCTCTGCAGGAGGCTCTGCCTGGTCTGGTAGGAGAACAAGGACAGGGCTGAATGGAGAAAATCATTTCTGAGCTAGAGGGAAGGGTTAACTGCTCCAGAGTATAGGTCATTCATGCACTCAGTTCTGTGCAATCATTTAACATCATTTATAGTCAATATCTCCCCCGCTAGATGATCATATTCCTGAGGGAATGTTTTTATGGTAAGCATTGAATAGCTTTATAAGTACTACTGTTTGGCTCCATTTTGCACAGGAGAAAACTGAGGCAGAGAGAGAGAGAGATGGTTAAGCAACTAATCCAGGATGACAGAGTTAAAGAGTGGTGCCTTACATTTTTATTAAATAAAGTAATAAATCGGTGAAGAACAATGTGCACATTTTTTAAAGTATCCTTTTCGATTTTCTTTCTCAAGCAAGTTTAAGATGCCATTTGGAATTCATAATTAAAGTATTAGGAGAAAACTATTTGAAGGGAGCAACTCAAAGTGAGTGCACTGAGATAGTAAAATAGTCAGGAGGTGATCCTTAATTAGTTCATTTGACTATAAAATACAAAACAGCAAAGTCTGTTATCTGAAGCAAGAGATAAAAGACGATTCGAAGTCAAAGATAGCAGATTTCAGCAGTCACAGATATCTCTGGAAATCACAGCTGTTTTTGTATATGCCAACCACCTGGAACTCATCAAATGACTTATTGAAAGCCCACAAGTTCCTAGCAGGGCATACAAGATCCTGAAAAGTCATGGCTGTCTCTTTCAGGGCCTTACATTTGAAAAAGGATTGGCCCTGAGAATTCAAAAGAAAACTGACCTGATGAGAGTGAAAGGACAAGCTTTGGAGCATGCTTTCACACACCCTAACATTTCTACCAGGGAGCACAGCCCCTGCCCACCCTATACAATAAGGAAAAACCAAGGGACACAAAAAGTCTATATGCACTGAAAGGCTACTATTTATTTTCATGTTTACAATTAAGGGTGCATCGGTATAGACAATGATCATTCGGTCAATCAACAAGCATTTGGGAGGACCTACTAAGTGCTGGGCTCAATGCTAGTTACAGGTTTACCAGCATAGAGAGCTGTTCTTAGAGTCTATGCAACTCAAATAACTTCTTTACTCTGTAGAAACCAACAAGCTAGAGTTGCATGCTGACTCAAATAAGCAGCAGCTAGAGCGCCAGCTGGGCTAAAAAGTCATCTGATCAGCTCTAATCCAATCAAAAAGTTGCCTCCTTGCTTGCCTTCTGGTAGCCAAGGCAACAGAGGTAGGAGCTGCCTGACAAGTGTCCTCATTCCCAACCTCTGGTGACATTTTCCTCATCTCCCTCCCTTGACTGTCTTGTTTCCTCCACAACACTTCTACCTACTGCTACTTCCTAGTGTTAACACTCATACTGATCAAGGCTGCCCTTGAAGTTTCATTTTTACTAGGTTGCATATGTCTGCTGTCTTACTGGGGAGAGGGTGAAAACATCTTAGCCTCAGAATGAAGCCCTGTAAATAGCTGCTACCAAATGGGCTGGCTGAGATGAAAGGAAAAATGGGGTTAGTGTTTACTGAAAGTGGTCAGGCTGAAGTGGAAATCCCCCAGAGAAAGATGCAAAACACTGCTGTTTCTAGTAGGGATGGAGAGATTTGTGGAACCAAAGTGGGAGTATGGGTGTGAATATTGTGCAAAGTTAGTTACATGACAAGAGAAAATAAGCTGGGAGGTATGTATTTCTAGATGAGAGATGAAAATCTTCAAACATGCAGAACAGTAAAGAAAGTAATCTAATAATACATAGATTAAACAGATGTTAATATTATGCCTTTTTCCTTCAACTCCTTTGTTTTAAGAATAAGATTTTACAGATCTAATTGAAGCCCCTCCTTCTGATCTCATTTTCCCCCCACCCCATGTGCAGATAATTTTTTAAAAGAATGAGAGCTATCGAGTCATTATATTGGGATCACCTTCTACAGTCTTTCATTTGTCTTTGCTTCACATTAAACATAATAAAGTTTTGGTAACTACTAGTCTATTAGAAATGTGTGTAAAATAAAGCAATTAGACCTTGTTCGTGTGACATTTCTTGGAGAAGATCACTCATTTTACAACCTAAAAGAAATGGAGACTTAGCATGTCTTCTCCTAAATATCCCCCATTGGGCCATGGAAAAGAATCCGTCCCTCTGGGCCCCATTCTGAAATTCACCTCTTTCAACATACATTTTTCACATGTGGTCTGTATCATTTCAGTAGCCAGATAGCACATCCTCCTGAGAACATTTCTTTGTGTATGTAATATAAACCAACAGGCACTGGTCCGAGCACTTTATGTATACCAGCTCATTTAATCTTCACAACAACCCATTGAGGTAGATGCAGTTATTATCCCCATTTTACTGATGAGAAAACTCATCTGCAAAATGTACTAACCTCTGTGTACTTCTGTGAAGGACTAATGTGGCTGCCATGGCTCCTGTGGGCAGAATAAACTGTAGCCCTTGTCCAATTCCATGCTATTGCGCTATATAATCACTGGGTGTTTAATAGCTTAAAGCTTCAATCTATCTAGCCATTGTGCCAGTGTCTACTCATATTGTAGCTACTCCCTTGACTTTCTTCAAATACAGAGTTTTCATTTGTTCATAGGGAACTCATTAGAAGGTGAATGTCTCATTGGTCCCAGATCTCCCATTTTGCACACAGGAATATGTTAGCCATCCTTCTCCTTGAGCATAAGGAAGGGCTGGGCCTCCAGGGAGGGTAAATCAGAGATACTCGGCACAGCAGCAGGACACATGCCATAAACAGATGCAGCGGGTTTGGGAAAGATGGCCAGCATTCAGCCACAGTGCCTCTGTCCTCTTCTTTTCATTCTACCTTCTGACCATTCTTTCTATCCCTGCTGGTTGGCCAAACTGTAATCATTATTCAGGACCCAGCTTAATCCTGCATCTCCAGTGAAGCCCTCCTGGACACCTGCAGCCCATACTGCTTCCTCATCACACTGACCCTCAATGTTGTGAAATTGGTTCCTGTTGTCTCTTGTGTAATTGGTTCCTTCTCTCTCTCTCCCTCCCTCCCTCCCTCTCTCTCCCTCTCTATCTTTCTCACTCTCTGTCCATTGAACTTCCAAAACACAGGAAAAATATCTTCTACATACCACAGGCAAACACTACAAAACTCACTGGGGTGCTGGGTATTTCCCATTTTAATGGTATGGAGGGGAGCCTGTGTAGGATAATGAGTGGAGAAAGGGAGGTCATTATCATGGTGATCCTACCCAATCCAACCCTAGGAGGCAGGTGGCGTTATACAGCTACACAGAAATCCTCCATCCATGGGAGGGGCAGTATTCCCTCCTTCCACTCCAAGTGAAAAATAATATGGACATCTAAGGGATCTTCAAATGCCTTCCTTCTCTGGTTTATAGGAGGTTCATGGGGTCTGTTGTTAGACTGTGTTTTATAGAGGAATTAAACACAAGGTAAAGGTAGCAGAGTGAAGAGGTTAAAAACACGGACCCTGGAAACACATTGCTGGGATCAAATCCCAGCTCTACCATTTACTAGCTGAGCGATCTCCAGCAGGCTACCTAACCTCTGTGTGCCTCTGTTTCTTAATCTGGAAAACCAGAGCGATGATAATGGTACCCATCCAATAAGGTTATTATGAGGTGCTTATATTCATAAAGCACTTAAATCAGTACCTCATACAAAGTCTCACCACACAAGTGTTTGCTACCATTTTTCATGTTCCTTCTCTCTCCCCTAACATTTTCTTCTCTGCTACAATATAGCTTTCATTCAGACTGCTTATCTTAAAGCTTTACATACCATGATTTGAGTCCAATAGGCCTCCTTAATGTATATGAATCATTTTTGCAAAAGCAACCAACAAAAATGCCTCTGGCTTGGCATAAGTAAAGGAGTCTGGCAGACATGAATTCAAGCGCCAGTGCTACTCCCTAGCATTTCTGAATGGGGCTAATAATTCTTTCTTCGTATCATTGTTGTAAAGATTAGAAATAATGTTGTATATAAAAATCAATTAACAGTAGCAGCTTTCATTCATTGTCATCATCGTGAATTGGGTTTCACTCATGTTCCAAAGAGTATTTAGCCTACTGTTAAAACTTGTTTTTAAAAGACTGTCATTACCTATATTCTTGAGGTTTCTAAGATTTTCTACAACAGTTCACTGTCTCTGTTATGCAAGCTAACAGGGGTTTTGTACATGTTATCATGTAATTCTAATGCTTCCTATCTATTAACAATGATATGCTAAAGAAACCTAGGAGCAATTTTTAAACCACTTTATTGGGGCATGATGGACATATAAAAAATTGTACATATTTATTGTATACGGCTTAATGAGTTTAGGGATAAGTATACATACATGAAACTGTCACCATAATCTATGCCATAAACATATTCATTACCTCCCAAAGTTTCCTCTGTCCCCTCTAAAAATAATTTTGCATCCTGTTAATGTTTCAAACAAATCCCTAGATTTCATTATATCATATACATTGAAATAAGTCTTTAAAACTATTTTCAAAAAAGAAAGGCTTGGCTTTGGAAGTATTTTTAAATGGTTATCATATTATATGCAGTGGCAGGCATCGCTATTTTAAAAGAGAAACTGAGTACCAAAGAAATACAGTGTGAGCTTGTTCAAAATGTATGTTGCCTACAGAAAACGTTGTAATGAAAAAGCAATTACTCCAAATGTTTTTGAAGTTACAAGGGGTTTGTTCCTTTGAAATCATTTTCAGAGTTAAAAAATTTTTAAGGAAAAAAATAAAGACTAGTCTTAGCCTTCTTCAGAAGAGTCAACAGAATTGTGCCATGTTAGAACTGTAAGCAATCGCCTTAAATATAATTTTAGAACAGTGGCCCATACATTAGGAACTCTGGCCCAGAAAAATGATAAAAGTAGCCCATGACCAGTCCTCCACTATGTGTCCTGTCACTGGTCACCTCTCTGGACCAGAGTCCTCTCATTTGCACTAAATTCATGAGCTACTACATTCTTCTCTGACTATAAATGTAGATAAATGTGAGAACTGATATACACATACCCAAAGGAAGAGAATTTATACCTCCCTGTGTATGTGAGATTAGGAAAAAAAAAACACACACATAAAAGGGCAACATGTTTGAGAAATATCTTTTACCATAATTTGTTTTATCAATGACTGGCTATTTTATCCATTTTAAAAAATTATTACCCCAAAACTATGACTATTTCATCCATTTAAAAAAATTATTACCTAAAAAGTAGTCAAAAACACATTTTTTTGTTGAGCTCTAAAAGGCTTTGACTACTCAGACATACAAACTCACCAGAAGACACAGGCGGAGTATTCACATCGGGGCAGGTGTATTACAGGAAGAACCCCTGGAGCCGAGATGTATTAGTCAACCTGACATATATGGTTATAATGCGTGTTTATGGAAAGCCCCATTATTCACAGCAACTCAAATAGAGCAAAACCATCACGGATGCTGGGGTGCAAATTCTGTTCTTAAGCAGACCTACACTGTCCCTCTAGATGCTACTGAGCACTCAGCCTCCCAGCAGAAACTAGCCAGTACCCCATGTGAACAGCTCAAAAAATGGCTCTGAACAGGTGTTTCCACAGTCTCTTTTCAATTCCATTTTCTTGAACTTTGGGGCTATCAGATACCAGGATTAGAGACACAATACAAATGCAAAATCAAATATTTCCCCTATTGTCCTATGTGACTTTCTTCACTAGATATGGAAGGCACTCTTCTCCTCAGATTATGCAAAAATTATTTGGGGAGAGGAATTGTTAAGCCTGAAGTTCTTTCATAGGATGGAGAGCGTGGCTCAGTAAAATTCTTGTTGTAGTCCCGCTCACGGAGTATCCTCGGTCTTCTGGAAACAGGGAAGGGAAGCGCAGATTATCCACCATGGCCCCCCAGTTTCCTGTGTGTGTTTTCTTCATGATTATTTCCTAAGTACAAATGCGGCTTATTTTTCAAATCTTAATTTCCTACTTTTTTCCTCCTATTAATTAACTTGATTGTTATTTCACTGCTCATTAGCACCTCTACTAGATAACACAGAAAAGGAAATGAAACTCACCTATAATTAGACAATACTGAGAAAATATTTGTTCAATCAATACTGGAAGAAAAAGAACGATAAAACAAAGTGACCTTAGAGATCATCGCTTTGTAGTGGTTAAGATGCCTTAAGATGTGACTCTGCCTGAAAGGCAAAACATGACTTTGTTTAAAGCTAAATTTGACTTTAATAACCAAAGACCTGTGATTTCTTCATATAATAATAAGTCCACGGGTAAGCCATTCAGAAGTTGGTGTAATGGCCCAGCAGTGTGACCAAGGACCCAGGCTACTCCTGGTTTTCAGACCCCACCATCGTAAGAGTGTCGGCTTTTCACCTTCATGCTGTCTACGCGAGGAGGCAAGCTGGGCATCACAACTCCAGGCATCTCTTTCCCCTCCTACTGCCTATGAGACAGGGAGCAGAAGGTCATGAGCAGACTTGCTTGTCATGTCTCCACTACTTTCTCTGGGAATATAACCTGTCTTAGAAGCCCTCCTGCAAACTGCTCTGCCCCTTAGGGCACAGCAGCCAGGCCTAGCTGCCAGGGCAGCTGAGCAGAGTCGTATTTCATTTTCCAGGTTCTATTCTATAATGAGAAGTAGGCAGGAAAGGAGGGTTTGTAATGACTACGGGATTATCCAGTCGCTAGTATCTGGCACAGGTAAAAATTGTCTTCTTTTTCAAATAAGAAAATTGAGGCCAAGAGAATTTAAGAAAGTTACACTTAACGTTTGTTGAGCACACAGTGTATGTTGGACCCACGAGCTCGCTGGGAACAAACAAAAGCTAACGGCTGGGTCAGCCTGACCCGTAGCTCTATGCGTTTGTGTTAGATCACAACACAGTCTGTTTAGTATCGGAAGAAAGGAGGGTGCACACTGGGGAGAAAGTGAGCAAGTTTTCTGCATTAGATAACTGAAATTACTAAAAAAAATAAGGTGTTATTTGAGTCTTCTTGAATAATATAGACACAAACATCTTTCTACTTGATATTAGCATTGGTAAAAAGATACATCAAGGTAGAAATTTTGAAACTACTAGCGGCTAGTAATACACTGGGATCTTTGATCCCTGCGTAGTAGTAACCATTGTCAGCTGATGTGTCCTTAAGATTTGGGGGAACTAGATGTAAATTTCTTCTATATCAAGAATCCACATGCCCTGGCTGGCATGGTTCACTGGATTGAGTGCTGGTTTGCGAACCAAAGGATTGCCAGTTCAATTCCTAGTCTAGGGCACATGCTTGGATTATAGCCAGGTCCCCAAGGGGGCACATGTGAGAGGCAACCACACATTGATGTTTCTCTCCCTCTCTTTCTCCCTCCCTTCCCTTCTCTAAAAATAAATAAATTTTAAAAATCTTTAAAAAAAAAAAGAATCCACAAAGAACTGAGACTCTCCCACTCAAGTTTTTTATTAAAAAAATAAAAATATAAAAACACTTTACTGTTTTGGAACATTTTTGTCATCCCTGATTTCATGAATGAAGGAGCTGAATCTAAACAAGTTTCAATGACTTGTGTTAAGTCTTGAGGAAACACAATGACACAGTGCAGATCAGTGATCAATGAAGTTTGTATAGGATCTCAGGCAGTAGAGCTTCAGCCATACATTTAAGTAGAGTATATCCTTTATTTTGCTGAAGCATGTCAGGTTGGTCTGATACTCCGACAACTCAGGCAAAGGCAAGGATATTGTTAATCTGCATCACCTTTGGGATTCATCCCAAAGTTGAGGTTCTTTACTAAATGACCTGGAAAACTGTAGCTATCACTCTATTCACTATGATACTACAAATAACTTTACATGGACACTTCTAAAGGCAACTGTAAATTGTTTAATTTGTAGCTCACATATGGAAGTGAGAGTTTCAAAATTATACTCTTGTATGAATATTAATAACCCCAAATTATCAACACAAGCTTTATCCTTAATAAATAGTCACAATAAGCCTTTTCACTGAGGGCACTGACACAGGCTCCATGGGCTATGAGCGTCCTTAGATACTCCAAGGGAAGACTGGGGATGGTGTCAAGAGTCTGGGAGCTGAAGAGGGGCACGCTCAGGCTGTACCCGGCTTGGTACTGCAGGAGGGAATGGGTGAGCCTCTACCTCTTGTCAGACCCCAGGCAATTCCCAAGAAATCTCCTGTGACTGCAAGCAACTATAGTAGCAAAGACATTGAGAAATGACCTCCTACTTTGTAGAAAGCTTGCTCCCACCTTGGGTAGGGCTTGCAGGGAAAGGGGATTTCACCCTCTTCATCCTGTTAGCTAAGACATTGTCCTGGTCTAATAGAGTCCAATCCTTTGGAGAAAGACAGAGGTCTCCTTGTTATATGCAGGGAAAAATCACATTAGCTTTAGCATGGAGGCCCATTTTTACTAATTATGTCACCGTGTAACTCTGTGCATATGAAGAAGTCCCAGAAAAATATGAATTTGCAGCCATGTTCTTGCCCTGTTGTATACAAATGTTTTTTACTTCCTAATTGAAATTATTTGCTCTAGAAAGATACCGAATACTAGAGTCAGAAGGGGCTCTAGAGATGATCAACTCAGGCTCCACCCTTTGACAGATCAGAAAAAGATACCCAAAGAAAGCAGCCAAGACAGAACTGCAACCCAGGGCTCCTAACTCCCCATCAGACCTTCTTTGGTTCTGTTATATAAGATAAAAGGTGCCACCTTCTCTTTCATAGCTCTATTCTGAATCACCTACCATGGAAGACATGTCCCTTCCTGGAATCCAGAGTGTATTTTACTGTGAAGAAGCAGTTTAATAAATACCAGCCATTAAAGGTGAAATCATACGATACTTAGGTATGTTACAGTATTTTGTGGGCTTACTAGAAAGCCTGATTATTACTTATGATTTCTGTGAAAACTAATGTATTTAGGATTCCAAATAACCAACTTGCATATGCAATTTTAGAATAAAGATGGCTCATAAATAACCTAAAACTATAAACCCTATAGCATAGTTCTTGGAAATTCTTGCCTGTCTCCATGCCCCGTGACTATGAGATCATAGCAGTGGTTCGTAGGGAGTTCCCCAGGCACTTCACTGGGGTCTTTCCTACCTATACCCTTCTAAGGGTCAGACTGGCTGCACCTCCAGCAGCTTGAGGCAACAAGTCCTTCCTGAGGATGATGAGCAGCATGTCTCCGTGTCCATCATGGAGATTCACCGAGGTAGACACTGCTGGTGTTGTGGACGCAGAGATGCCCCAACAGACCCCCTGTCAAGGAGGTACTTGCTGCCCAGCTTCAAGGAGAGAGGCCGACAGATGATCGCCTCCTGCTGCCAGCTCCTTCAGGGCCAGCCTTGGCTAGAGAGAGCCACTTCACCCAAGACTGTGCCTTCCTGGTATGGTCTGCATCTAGAGACTGAGCAAGGCAATGAGATAAAGCCCAGGCACATCAGTTCAATATGGGAAATGAGATTAACTATTATCTATATTTAGAGCTTGCCAGAGGCCCACAGCACATCAGCCATGGTTATACTGGGCCTGCATTGCAGGTCAACATTTTCTTCTGCCCAATTCTGCCACCACCCTCTTCCTTTGGCAGGTGTATGTTTGTTTTATAAAAGATTTTCATTTTTAGAATAATATTTTTTAAATTTTTATTGTATTTTTCCATTACCATTTAGTCCCCTTATACCCCCTCCCCCAGCAATTGCCACACTGTTGTCCATGTCCATGAGTCCTTTTCATTTTTGCTCAATCCCTCCATCCACTAACCTCCCACCTCTGCTTAGCTGTCAGCCTGCTCTCTATGAGTCTGTTTCTCTTTTGCTTATTAGTTCAATTTGTTCATTAGATTCCACATATGAGTGAAATCATATAGTATTTGTCTTTCTCTGACTGGCTTATTTCACTTAGCATAATGTTCTCCAGGCCCATACATACTGACACAAATGGTAAAATTTTCTTCTTTTTTATGGTAAAGTAGTATTTCATTGTGTAAATGTCCCATAGTCGCTTTATCTATTAGTCTCTTGATGGACACTTGGGCTGCTTCCATATCTTGGTGATTGTAAATAAACGCTGCAATGTACGTAAAGCTGCTCATGTTCTTTTGAAAACTAAAAATTTCTTGCACAGCAAAGGAAATCATCAACAAATAAAAAGACAACCCACAGAATGGGAGAACGTATTTGCCAATACATCTTATAAAGGGTTACTATCCAATATTTATAAAGAACTTATAAAACTCAACACCAAAAAAACCCAAACAACCCAATTAAAAAAAGGTCAAAGACCTAAATAGACACTTCTCCAAAGAGGCCATACAGATGGCCAATAGACATATGCAAAGATGCTCACCATCATCAATCACCAGAGAAATTCAAATTAAAACCACAATGAGATATCATCCCACATTCAGTAGGAAGGGTTATCCTCAAAAGATCAACAAACAACAAGTACTGGTGAGAACGTGGAGAAAGGGGAACCCTTTTGCACTGTCGGTGGGAATGCGGACTGGTGCAGCCACTGTGGAAGGCATATGGAGATACCTCAAAAAGTTAAATATGGATCTGCCTTTTGACCCAGTGATCCCACTTCTGGAAATACATCCATAGAATAGTTTTTGATGTACAGGAAAATTGAGAAAATAGTGCAGAGGGTTCCCATATGCCCCACACCCAGTTTCCCCTGTTACTAACATCTTACATTAGTGAAATACACTTGTTAAAATTAATGAACGAATACCGATATATTACTATTAGCTAAAGTCTGTCACTTATTTAGATTTCCTTAGTTTTTACCTATTCTCCTTTTGCTCTTCCAGGATCACATCTAGAATATCACCTTATGTATAGATGTTATGTCTCTTTAGACTTCTCTCCTTTCACAGTTTTTAATCCCAATAGGTAGCTTACCCCAAATTCTATTTTATAATCTGCTTCCATAGAACCTACCTAATCTATGGTAACTGGTTGCCTACCTACCAGCAACTCTCCCTTCTTGCTAAAAGCATCTCAATTTCTTATAGGCCCCTATAGGACCAGCCTCAGAACATGAATCACAATGGATCTAATCCAATAGAGAAATCCCAATCTAGTGTACTAGTGGCTGACCCAGGGAGGAACATGTGACCCAGTCTTGATCAATGAAACACAAGGAGACTCTGCCAAGGGATTTCTAGGAAGATTTTCCTTTCTATAAAAGAAAAATTATCAGAAGTGTTCAAGGAGAAAGGTATTTTGTGGGGGGTTTTTTGTTTGCCTTTTTTTCACCCACTTCTCTCCCTATCTGCTGAAGTCACAGTCCTGTGATACCTGGAACTGCAGCAACCTCACACAACAAGGCAATACGGAGGGACAAAAGTGGTTGGATCTTTTGTGACACCATTAAGTTGCAGAACCAACACTGGAACTTGGATTTTTGTTACATAAATAATAAATGTTCTTAAGCTGAAGATACTGGCAGTTGAGTTTTCTGTTCCTGGCAGCTGAAAGCATTTCTAACATGCACTCACTTGGATTCAGAAAAGGAAAAGGTTTATTTTAAGGATTCATATGGTTAACAGGAAGATAGAGTCTCATAAAACTTTAATAACAAGTCCAAGCCTCACAGAGCCTCAATTGAACAGTAGTTCTAAATCTAAGGCAGAAGTCCTTGCTTATAATTTTTAGAGAACTTCACTCCAGTGCTTGACTCTATATATCATTTCTTTGCTTCATATCTTGTGCTTCCTCACAAATACAGTTTACTTAAGACATCTTAAGTCTCTCTTAATTTAATAATCTTTTATCTTCAGCCCCCACTAGAAACTCTCAATATATCTCTGTTGAAACCCTTCAAGGAGAGAATATAATTGACTCAGCACATCTTTTCCTGCTGGGCCATTCCACAGGTCACTGGCCAGTCTACAGGTTGTCTTTGGCACAAGTATCCTGTCTTGGTCCGATCAACTATCTATGTGTGAAGGAAAAGATCACATGGTATAAAACTGAGCCACACCAAGCTGCCTCTTCAACAGGACTGTGCATGGGACAGTGGGTTGGTCAGGCACAGTGACACACAGGGTCTAGCATAGCAGCATGTGAAAGTAGAAGGGTACAGATGTCAACATCTTATATTCTTATCCCTAGTCTCTGTCCTGACTCCACCAAATTAGTCTGTTTCTAAGACTTTTTGTCTGTTTGTTATTACTGGAAACATTTCTGTCTCACACAAATAAAATACAAGATGTCCTCAAATAAACTGGAGAGAAAGAGAGAGAAGAGCTAGAGAAACAGAGAAAGAAAATGAGAGAAGAAAGGAAGAAAGGAAGGGAGGGAAAGTGGGGGGAAAAGAAGAGAGAGGAAGGAGAGAGGGAGAGAATTTCCTATGACAGGCACCAACAGGTGTTGACAAAGATTTGGCACATTAGCAAGGGAGGGAGACAGAAAGCAAAGCCATGGAGGAGTGAGGTCTAAGTCAGCTCCCAACTCAGCCCAGAACCAATGGGAAATAGAGATGGTTTCACAGAAGACAGAGGTTGTAATGGGTGATATAAACTAGGCTAATCCAACAGGCTCCTGCGGTAGAGCCCTGCCCCATGGAAAGCATTCCACGGGCTCTGCCGTACCGTGGGTCATACCATTCTTCCCACAGCAGAAAAGAGGCCAAATTGTAGGCTACATTCATACCACTTCCATCCCAGGGAGTGTCATCTCCTTCCCTGGGATCAGCTTTATGATACATTTTTACTGCACATTTCATCAGAGTGGCCTAAATAAATTCCATTCCAAAGGGCAAAAGTACTCAATTCACCCCTGGGAATAAGACAAGTAATGGGAAAACCCAGCCCAATGTATCTAAAAGCACAGAGTAAGACTATGAAAGTGGGATTTTACTCCATGACTACCAGAGGTTTCTTGCAAGCATTTGCTTTGCAGAAACCTTGGCTTTCATTCCTCTCTTGACTTTTTTAAGCTTGTTTTTGAACACTACACAGTAGGTAGTTGGCCCTTTTGATGTTTGGCACTGGTATAAAGAGGATAAGTTATTTAATTTTCTGCAAAGGTGACAAAGCCTGTTCTGTATGTAAAGAGGCAAACCATTCAGGCATATGTGACTGTGTGCAAGTGAAAGCTTTTCTTCTTTGAAGGTTCAATGGTAACATGCCTATTGAATTCCAAGCAATTGCGCATCAGACCCTGAAATGTAGAAACTAAGTTCAGCAACTTAAAGTGCAGGGTTAAAGCAATTACCAGAAAATTAAGAACTGAAGAACTTCTGGTGATGGAAAAACAATTTGTTTTGTCTCAGATTATCCACGTTGGCTGTCTTCTTACCAAGTAGAATATCGGTAAATGCAAAGGAAATTCCAAAGGAACTTGAGTTGGTCATGTCCACAAGAGCAAGACAAATTATGCAGGTAGGTTAGAATGCAGGTTAGTGGGAAAGGTTCATTTAGCATGAATGGCCTAGATCAGTCACTTGTATAGAATGATGCTGATGTGTTGTGATAGAAGTTTTTAATTTATGTATCCACAAGGCCTGAAGGAAAGAGAACACTCAATGAATTATTGAATGTCTATATGAGCTAGGCTGGGTGCTAAGTGCCAAGAACACAAAAAATGAAAAAGACAAACGTTACCAAAACTATTCCATCTATTCCATCAAGTAAATCTAAAAAGGATAAGCTGGAAATAAATTTAAATAGCTGTCTAGAGACTCTATGGTTTTGGAGGATGATTAAGCTTTATGAAACTTTTGAGTTTCATAAACTTTCCAAAGCCTCCAACTTACCTGAATGCAACCCAGCCACTTTAACATGGAACTGAGACCTTCTACAATTTGGCCTCAGATATTTTTCTATTCTTATCCTAGACAAAACATCTCCAACCCCACGCCATACATTTTGGGCTCAACTCAATTGTTTTCAAACATACTGTAACTCCATGGATTTATTCAAGCCATTTTCTCAGCGTGGAATTTCCTCCCCTCCTATATTCATCATACCCTTCCTTCTCCTTCCTGGCCACCAATCCTTCTGCCCTAGTATATCCAACTGTGGAAGCCCACTTTTTAAAGCCTAATTAAGTACTAAAGCTGTCATGAAGAAGTATCATTGACTCCTCTTTGTCACAATTGCCATGCCCTCTTTTGGGGTCTTATTACATTTCATTCATGCTTCGTGTTTGGCAGACACTGTTTTTACCTGGTATTATAGTCATGAACATATTTACACCCCCTACTAGATTTGTTTTTCTGAAGAGAGTCATGGTCTTATTCATCTCCCTAGTCCTGCTAGATTAACACAGAGTAGGTACTCAACACATGTTCATTAATGTATTGAACTAAGTTGAAGAAGAACAAACAAGATGCCTGAATGTGTCTCCTTAAATAAACAGTCAATAAGTGAAGTATGGATAGACTGAAAATTCGTTTGTCTTTTTTTAGTATATTTCACTGTTTTCTATACCATCCTGTTGCTTTTTCCATGGATTTCCCCTCCAGACTTCTATAATTCTTGGTATTTCTCATTTTTTAAAACTTATTTTTGTTCTGAACCACTCTTCCTTTGTATCACTATCTGTACTAGAAAGCTAGGCTGCTTCAGGAAAGCATGGACAAGTATACACTGACAGAACTTCCTTATCATCCAAACATGCCCCTGCCCAGACATGTCAAGGAAATATATATATTTTGAAGGAATGTTCACAGCTCTGTCAATTAGAGAAGGTTTCTTTATTCCAGAGCATGTCGGTCAGCTACAGGAGGAGAGGCAAGTGGACAGACAAACCTCATATAAGGAGCTTCCCATTCACAACTAAAACTCATTAGATCCCTTGACTACTTTTAAATAACTATTCCAAAAAGTACAAGAAGAAAACAAGGGCTAAGGAGAGGATTGCTTCTTTGTCAACAACTACAAAACTTCAGAACAGAAAAAAGAGCAAGAAAAAAGGGCAACAGGGAAGGTGGCCCTTAATGAATGAAGTTGCTTCTGGCTTCGTGGACTTTTGAGGTTTCGAGGAAAAGGGTGATCAACATTATCAATGAGCTCAGAGACAGTCATTCCATCAGTTGTTTAACAAATATTTGTTGAGTGTATACTACGCAGTAGGACTATTCATAAGACTGAGCAGGGCAGATATGGCCTCTGCTCTCAAGGGACTTTCCATCTAGTGAGGAGGCCAGATCTTAAATAAACAACTGCACAATTAATCGGGGGAAGTGTTACTATGAAAAACTGTATGGTGCTATTAGAAGGTATAATGGGGGTGCGTAATCTAGTCTGGAGGGTCAATAAGGTCGCTCTGTGGAAATGATATTTAATTGGAGGTTTGCCATGTAAATAAGTGAAGAGAATTCATTTCAAGCACAGAAAATATGAATATAGACACAATCAGGCCTGGAGGTCAAACTACAAAGGTAGACTTGAGGGACTAGAAAAAATGGAGTGTGAATTTATAGAGAGGTAGGAACCCACCCCTGACTGCCTGCACTAGCCAGGGCTCCTTATGATGTGTTCTTATAGCAGCCTGTCTCTATCCTCCAGAGTTCATAATTTGGTGTGTGCACAAAAAAGAGATTAATATCAATCTCCATTACTAAACCGTAAGGTCCATGAGGGTGAGAATCATTTTATGTTTTATTCACTATTGTAAACCCAGAGCCTATCACAGAACCTAGAACATCATATGCACATAATAAATATTTGTAGAATAAATGGATGAATGACCAAGTGAACAAATGATTGGTATAGGAGTGAAAACACCTCAAGGTGTTGGGTTTCAATTCTGGTTTCCAGCATTAACTCTCCACTAAAATTGGATATTTTATTTAACCTCTTTGGGACCCAATTTTCTCCATGATCGAAATCAAAATGTTGAACAAGATTATCTCTAAACCTTTTTCCAACCCAGAATTTAAATGTGTCCTATTCCCACAAGTATTTCATTGTTGTTTCTTTCCTTCTTTTCACCTTTCCCACTGAATAGTGTATGTTTTCCCCATTGCTTATTAATGCCTTCTCACAGGCAAAGTCCGGCACGCCAGGTGCTATCATATAAAGTCAGAATTTGTAAGTTTGTCAGAGACCCTGTTCAATAGAAGCAAATCCTGAAGAGCTGGCCTTTCCTCTACCCAAAATTATGTGCATTATCAAAAGACTAACATCAAAGCTGATTACTTTACCAGGAGGTTCCCAGCCAAGCAGCCCTTTGATTTGCTTTTACTACTTACAAACTAAGATAAAGCTAGTTAAAAAACAAAATTCAAAAGCTCTTTCATTTATATTTTTGGCTCTTCCTGTAAAGCAGATTATCTAAAACTAATTAACCATCAAAGGGGTACAATTACCCCCTTTACATCCTGCACTAAAACATATATACACACACGCATGCATACACACACAAGATGAATTTCCATGTAAATAGATGAAAAATTCTTAGAATTAACATGATTCTACTTCAGTGGTTTATTAACATGTGGTCTTTAAAATGATTGTCTTAAAAATGAATTTCGATAACATGTTTATTTTGTATCTGAAAATATCCCAATTAATAACCTAAAGTATTCCTGGTGACAAGAGTTTAAATAGTTTAGTTTTTCATCTACTAATTATAACAGAAGGAGAAAATAGGTTAGGTGTCTCATTGTTTGCACTAACCTAGGTCATAATAATATAAAAAACTTAGATTTACAATATTTTAAAGCTCCTGATTGATTATATTGTCCTTAGGGTATATAAAGCTTCTTTCAGCAGGTAACATTATTTTTAAAATTGGTTTGGAATTCTCTGAAACATTGCTCCTATTTCTCTGAGTGTTTCCATCATGACTCAAGACATAAATCTATTGTAGTTTGCACAAAGGACATCTAACACAATAACTGTGTATCTGAAGGGAATACCCATATTTAAGAAAGTCTGTCAGGAAAACAGAGGGGAGTATTTCAGATCTGAGCTTCAAACCTGCTGCTTCGTTTTTCCGCCTCAAACACCTATTCTTATGCAAGGAAAGCTTACCTTACTTAACTCAGGATGATCAAATTATGAACGCAGAAAGTAATAGAGTAATAGCTCTGGCTATTTGTAAAGACTGAAAATAAGCCTTGGGCGCATACTCTAATAATACAATATAAAACACCGTGAAGGAGTGTGTGCAGGTGGGGCTTTTATCATGTTTGTAAGACATGGTAATGAACCAAAGATTGATAACAATGTGCCAAAAAGGATGATGTTTTAGCAAAAAAAAAAAAAAAAAAAAAAAGTAGCATCCATCCTAGTAGAATTCACCTGTTGAATCCATAGACAGATGTGTGAAAGCTTTAGCAATTTTTTTTTTTGCCAAGAAAACTTGTTTTGCTGTCTAATTATTTTCTTAGAGAAAATTACTTTCATTTTGTTATCAAGGTAGTTTATAGATATTGATATTTCATATATTACATTTTCCTCTTTTGAATCTTCATTACAGATATATCTTTTAAAAGCTTTTTATTGAGTTATAATTCACACAAACCATATAATTCACCCATTTAAAGTATACAGTTCAATGGCTTCTAGCATATTCAATAATGTATCAATCACCACAATCTATTTTAGAATATATATATCACCCCAAATAGAATACCCCCGTCCCCCAGCCATCACCCCACAACCTTCCTATCCCCTCAAGCTCTAGGTAACCACCAATCTACTTTCTGTCTCTATACATTTGCCTATTCTGGGCAGCTCATATAAATGGAATCATACAACCTGTAGTCCTTTGTGACTGTCATCTTTCTCTTAGTATATGTTTTTAAGGAACATCCACATTGCAGCAGGTATCAGTACTTTGTTTCTTTTTACTGAAGAATAATATTCCACTATATGCATATACCACATTTTATTTATCCATGTATCAGTTGATGGGCACTTGAGTTGTTTTCACTTTGGGCATATTATGAAAAATGCTATATGAATATTTATATACAATTTTTTGTGAGGATATGCAAGGTCTGTCCAGAAAAAGTCCAGCCATTGTTAATATAATGAGAACCATTTCATGACATGGATGTACCTGGCAGCCAAAGAGAGTGTACTGGAATGCACATGAGTGAACAATGATGACTTCACTGTACTAGTCAGTGGCGGCAGTAGACATCATTGAGTGAGCATGTGTACTGTGTGGCTGTCACACTCAAAATGACTAAGTGGAGTAACGAACATGCATCACATTTTGTGTGAAGCTTGAACATTCCTCTGCAGAAACTATTTGAATGATTCAGAAGGCCACGCCTATGGGCAACTGGTGATTGACAGCTTCATCCTGACAATGCACCCATTCATGCATCACATCTCATGCAGAGCTTTTTGGTGAAACATCAAATCACACAGATGACTCAGCCCCTCTACAGCCCAGATTTGGTGCCCTGCGACTTCTGGTTTTTCCTAAAACTAAAATCACCTTTGAAAGGGAAGAGATTTCAGACTGTCGATGAGATTCAGGAAAATACGACATGGCAGCGGATGGCAATTGGGAGAACTATGTGAGGTCCCAAGATGCCTCCTTTGAAGGGGAAGGAGGTGTATTTTCCTATGTAGAATGTTTCTTGTATCTTGTATCTTCTTCGATAAATGTCTCTATCTTTCATAGTACATGGCTGGATACTTTCTGAACAGACCTCATTTAATTTCACTAGGATCTGTCTATAGCTAGGAGTGGAATTGCTAGATCATATGGTGATTCCATGTTTAGCCATGTGAGAAACTGCCAGGCTGTTCACCAAAGCAGCTGTACCATTTTATATATCCACCAGAAGTGTATAAGGGTTTCGATTTCTCTGTTCTTGTCAATACTTGTTATTATCTGTCTTCCTGATAACAGCCATTCTAATGTGTATAAAGTGGTATGTCATAGTGGTTTTTATTTGCATTTCCCTAATGACTGATGTGTTGAACATCTTTTCATGTGCTTATTGGCCATTGGTATACTTTCTTTGAATACGTATCCTATTCAAATTCATCGTCCATTTTTTAATTAGGTTATTTGTCTTTTTATTATTGAGTTGTAATAGATATGTATTTTTTAATGAAACCTCAATGTGTAAAAACACAAACTAACAATTTAATAAATACACACTGATGTGTAGTTTAGGGCAGTGTCATATGTACAGATAGCAAGGAAAAGAAGTGCACAGTTACTAAGGCGGGGGGGAGAGTGAGACAGACCCACTAGCAGAGGAAAATCATATCGGGTTAGAATATCTGAAAGGGGTTCATGGAAAAGTTGGTGTTTGTAAAGGGCCTTTTAAAGCGGGGAGAATTCTGAAAGAGATATAGGAGAGGGTGGTTCAGAGGGAAGGGAACAGCATAAGAGAGGGCACAATGGCATTGTTGTTGAAGGCCAACAGCAAGTAGTTGTTGACTACAGAATGGAATGAGTGAACGACTAGATGATGAGGCTTGGGAGAGGTTAGATGGAAACACATTTTTGAGGCTTAAGTACCAGGTTCAGGGGTCCGTGTTCAAATCCCGAAATCAGTGGTACTCAACTGAGAGCAATTTTGGCCCCCGGGAGATATTTGGCAATGTCTAGAGACATTTTTAAATTATCACAACGAGTGGCACTATTATTAGTGGACAGAGGCCGGGTGGTGGTCAGCATCTTCTGATGCACTCCAGACCCTTACAACAAAGAACTGCTGGGCCCAAATGTCAATAGTGCTGAGGGGAGCCTGATGATCGTCCCAACTTACCACTTTGAGTTTTTATGTGTGATGACTCCCTCATCCCTACTGAGTTGAGGAGATGGAGCTGAAACTCTAAGGAGACCAAGATAGCTAGCTTTCATAATACAGAACACAGAGGAAGAGAGAACTACAGAGCGAATTCTGAAGATGTGCAGGAGTCCCCTAGGGAATTCAGCTGAGTACTGATGAGTGCGTACTTGTGAGGAAACTACTTAAACCAGAGGGAAGAGCCATCCGAAGAGATTAGAGGGCACGATGCCTGGTGTTCACATAGGGTAGAGAGTAGTGCTATAGGAGGTGGAGGGATTGAGAGGAAAGGAAAAAGTACTAATGGACATGGACAACAGTGTAGTGATTGTGGCGGGGGTGTGAAACAGGGGCATAAGGGTACTAAATGGTAATGATAAAAAATACAATAACTAGTTGCATTAAACTAGTTAAAATTAAAAAAGACAGAGAGAGAGAATAGTGCTTATTACCACTAGTCAGACTTAAAAACATCACTATTCATACCATACTCACCCAACAGGGTAAAATTTACGATGCCTGGCATCCAGTAAAAAATTATCACACAAAATAAGAAGCAGGAAAATACAACTCGAGATGAGGGGAAAAAAAATCAATGAGTTGAAATTCAGGTGTTAGAATTAGCAAACAATAATATTAAAACAAATATTATAACTATATTCTATATCACAATAGGTAAGTAGAGTCATAGAAGGTATACATAAAAATAAATAAATGTCTAGAGATGAAAACTACAATGTTTGAAATGAAAAATATACTGGATAGGATCAACAGCTGAGGAGACAGAGCAGAAGAAAACATTATTTAACTTGAAGGTATAGCAGTAGAAACTGAATCCAAATTGAAATGCAGAGAAAAAAGAATTTTAAAAATGGGGGAGAACGTAGGGAAAGGAAAGAGAACCAGTGAGCTGAGACAACTTCTAGGGGCTTAATATTCCTGTAATTAGAGTCCCTGGAATGGTTTAGAGAGATAGAAAATATATTTGAGTAACTTACAGACAAAATTTTTCAAAATTTGATGAAAAACTACAAAACCACAAATCCAAGGCTCTCAACAAGCCCCAAGCACAAGAAACAATGAAAACTATACTAAATCACATGATCACCAAATTGCTCAAAATTAATAATAAAGAGACAAATCATTTTTTAAAATCAGAGGAAAAAAATTACATACAGAGGGGCAAAAATAAGATTTTTCATTAGAAAAAAAGTAAGTGAGAAGACAGCGGAGCAACATCTTTAATTAACCGAAATTTTTTTTAAAACTGTGAACGCAGAATTCTATACCCAGGAAAAATGCCTTTCAAAACAAAGGCAAAAATAAATTTCTTTCAAACATAAAAAAGCTGAAAAAATTCATTACCAATTACCCATGAAGTTGTATAGTGTTATTTGAGAATGGACTTAGATTTATTTTAAATATATATTGCAAACTGTATATATTATATAAATATATATAAATATATAAGGACAACCACTAAAAGCATTCTTTAAAGAAGTATAATTTATATGTTTAGAGAGGAAAGTAAATGGAATCATATTAAGTGCTCAATTAAAACCAGAGAAGGAAGAAAAATAAAATAAAATAAATGAGATGGAAAAAGATATACCATGCTAATGCTAATCAAAAGAAAGTTGGAGTAGATACATAACATTAGGCAAAGTAGACTTCAGAATAAGTAAAATTTTTAGGAATAAAGAAGTTCATGGCATAATGATAAGGGGGTAAATTTTCAAAGAAGATATAACAATCCTTAAGATAGATACACCTAACAACAGAGCATCAAAATACATAAGGCAAAAACTGATAGAACTTCAAGAAAAAAATAGACAAATATTATAGCTGAGGATTTCAATGCCTATCTTTCAGTAACTGAAAAACCTGGCAGGCAGAACATTAGGAAGAATATAGCTGCACTAAACAGTACCATAAATCAACTGGATCTAACATTTATTGAATATTTCTTTCAACAATAGTAGAATACATGTTGTTCTCAAGTTCACATGGAATATTCATCAGGATAGACCATATGCTGGGCCATAAAACACACCTAGGCAAATTTAAAAGAACAGAAATCATATGAAGTATGTTTTCAGGTCACAATGGAATTAAACTAGAAATCAATAATGGAAAGATAGCTGGAAAAGCTTAAGATATTTGGACATTAAACAAGACACTTCTAAAAAGACTAATCATACCAAGTGTTTGTAATATGTAGAACTGGAACTCTAACACACTGCTGATGGGATTACAAAATAGTACAACCACCTTGGAAGCTAATTTTATGTTTTTAAAAGTTAGACATAGATCTACTCTATGAGCTAACCATTCCCTCCTAAATATTATCTATGTAATGACTCATTCATGAATATTCATAGCAGCTTTAGTTGTAACTGTCAAAAGCTGGAAACAATCCAAATATCCTTCAATAGGTACATTGATAAACAATTGTGGTACATCTATACAATGGAATATTCCTCAGCAATAAAGAGGAATGAACTATTGATGAATACTGTGACCTGGGTAAATTTCAAAATAACTCCTCAGGAAGAGAAGCCAGACAAAAATGCAAACTAATCTTTAGTGACAGGAAGCAAATCAATAGTTGCCTGGGGATGTTGGCTTGGGAAGGGCAATTACACAAAGAAACTTTTGGGAGTAATGCATATAGAATACACTCAATAACTTGACTGTGGCAGTTGTTACATGGGTGTATACATATGTTGAAATGTATCGAATTGTACTTAAATATACGAAGTTTATTATATGTTAATTATACCTCAAGAAAGCTGTTTATAAAATGTATGTAATGGAAAGATTCAGGAAAAAGTAAATTTATGTATTTCTTTTACCCTGAACCAGGTTAAAGTGTTTTCCTATGTGTCTTTTACTGGTTTGTTCATTTGGCTATCACAGAACACTGAAATTCTAAAAACACATGTACTAAACTAACTTCAGGCATCCCACCTCCCTGTGTTTTGTTCCATAAACTGTTCTTTCAGCATATATGAACTTGGTTATAGCTGTAGCAAAGTGAGGGTATGTGGAGAGAAAAGAGTCTCAAAATAAATGATGGTAAGTCAGAAACATTGTCTTCTTATACAAAAGACAGGACACTGTATTTCTACAAGAAAGTATTTTATATCTACATTTTTACTGAGCATCTCCTTGCAAATATCAGCTTCTAGATACAGAAAGCACATTATTTATGAGTGCTTCATAGAGCATCTGGGGCTTAAACATACTGTTTGATGAAAACAAGGATGTTCCAACAAATCTTGATTTTCTTCTAAAAAGACTAGTTATTTTGCAGCTGTTTAAAACAAGTGTGGCCTTCTAGGGCTCTGAAAAAGAAAATCAAATGGACAAATATTACCCTTTCTCTTAGGCACCATCTGAATATCATGAAGTTCAAAATGTGAAGTTCACATTTTAGATTCTGGGCATGTGGCCCTTTATTTATTTTCATGGTAGACTTAAGTGCCTTTGCAGGCTTTCCCTGGAGATCTGTTGATGACCTCTTCAGTTATGGGGTTCTCAAGCAAAGGGCAGTGTATCCAGCATTCAACTTGCTTCAGCCTGTCAGCTCTAGATATCATTAACTTAATCATATTTAAGCCTATTCTACTACACAGAAAAGGAAGAGAAGAAGATTAATGTCTTTTATAAATACTTAGTAACTTCGGTAAAGATATTAAGTAAAGCAAAGCCTCTAAATTTTCTATTTTTACAGATAACTTGAATAGCTTTTCTCCAGTGAACGAACGTCTTCATTTCTTTCTTTCATGAGTTGGCTTTTCTTTCTTGACACTATTGAAATGTGTCCATCAAGAGGTATTCAATACAATAGAACATAGTAGAGTGTCTAGGACAGTAAACACTCTCCACGCAACATGGATTTAACATATTCTCAGAAACTCTGATATGGACCTTAGCAGAGTGTACTCAGCATTGGTATATTTTTATTTTCCATGCAGGGATCCTTTTCTTTCTTATCAAAATTATGAGTTAACGGAAGACACAGACTATATCTGCCTCTTTGAGTCTTCGTATCCAACACATCTAACTTTTAATATTGTTAGCTTTTAAAAACCTTCTTCAGAGACTAAATTTAAAAAAGGGCTTAAATCAACATGTATGGAGCACTACCCTTGATGCCTGTGCTAGCCCTGTAGGGAATACAAAGATGTATACGCAAGTCGTCACAGAAGTCCAATGCAATGAAATCGAAGAGGACCCCCTGTGCAACGCGGAGGGGTTTGGACTGGATAGGAGGCCACTCAAGGTCCTTAAGCAGGAGGAAGACGAGATAAAAGACAGTTTTTAGGAAGATTGGTCTGATGGAATTACATAGGATGGATAAGTTAAGGGCAAACTAGAGGCAAAAAGACTAAGTGGAGCCGATAAGATTTGAAGTCGCTCTGCTGTGAGATTAAAACAGGAACGGACGCAGTTCAGGGAGAAAGGAAGACAATAATGGCAGAAGGGTTGATAACGGAACAGCATGGACTAGATGAATCCTAAGTATTTTTCTCTATTATTTTTATTCTGTATTCATATATCTTCCTTCCTCCAAAATAGGATTTCTGGCAATTTACAAAACTTCATACTACATAATATAAAATTGAAAATAACTTGGTCATGAAATTGGAACAAAGGAATAATTTGGTTAGAAAATAAGATAAAGCCAAGAGTAAGATTGTTAAACAAATTGCATGCTGTGAGGAGAAAACAACCTAATACATGAATCATTGTGTAGATAATATCTTTTTTTAAAAAAACTAATTTCTCAGCATAAGCCCAATGGTTTCTGATATCAAGAACAGAGAGAAATTTATCTCCCAGGTCTGCAGGCAAAATATTTTGTGCTTTTGGGTGAACAATAACTGACCTTGACAATATTCTTAGAGTAAATACATCCAGTAATGTAGGCAGTTAGTATAACACTAGGGGGAAAAAGTAAAAAAAAAAAAAAAAAAATGGAAATGAGAGGCTCAAAGCAAGAGGATCAAATTGTACTTAAATATGTGAAGTTTATTATATGTTAATTATACTTCAAGAAAGCTGTTTATAAAATGTATATAATGCAAAGATTCAGGAAAAATTAAATTTATGTAAGTATTTCTTTGACCCTGAACCACACTAGAGCATTTTCCTATGTCTTTTATTGGTTAGTTCATTTGGTTATCAGAGACCATTGAAATTCTGTTTCAGGTTGATTAACTTAATTTGGGGGTGGATTTAAAAAAAAAATCTAAGTATCAGGTTTCTCAAAATGTGACCTCTATGACATCAATATAAGCTGGGGTACTAGATTAAAAAATGTAGATTCCTGGGCCTCCCCTAAGATGTAATGAATCAGAATCTTTGGGGAAGGGGCCTCAGAAATTTAGTTTTTTAAAAAGCTTTCCAAGTAATTCTGATACACACTGATGTTTGAGAAACTTTGACTAGAGCCACATTTTTCAGTCTATGGATAGATTCATTATGGGGTGTGAAATGAATTCACTGAGTTATGATGAGCATTTTAAAAAAATGAAACACAAAATGGAATAGACTAGAATATATGGAGTGCCACGTTATAAGGATATGGAATTAGAGTATTGTTTGGATAAAATTTGTGAATACATATATATTATTACATGAAATACATATAATTTAACATAATAAATATAATATATGTATTTGTGTGCATATATATAGCATAGTGACTATGATATACACATGACATCACAATATATATAAATATATATTATTGTTGCTATGTATTTTTTCCCATAAAAACCACTAGCTAGAGGAATTCTTCAGACATCCTACCCTTTGGATTGTTTTCTCCACTTAGTTTTGATTAAGCTATGAACAGCAGTGAGTTTGAATTCATACTTGTCACAGGAACCCTGTAGCCAGGTAGGTGTCATCTGTCCTAAACCATCAGACCAGCTGGGGCTGGATTAAGTTACGTTTGTGAGGAGCTGAGAAATTAGGCAACCACCAGAAACTAAACAGAAGGCCAGGGACCTCAACAAACTCCCCGATGACAGGCCAAGAGTCCCCTTAAGACATAATTTGGGGTCCACCTAACAAAAATGTGGAATGAGCAGGTCTGGGTTTATCTCTTCAGCCAAACAGTCTTTCTCCTACTTGACCACCTCCTCTCCCTTCCTAAGTAAAGCCACCCTTCCTACTCAGAAGACATCTGATCTTTGTGAATCCAGGGCCTTCAAGTTGAGGCATCTGTTCTCTGCCTTGTCCACCTAAGAAATACCCATAGTTCAAGGCCAAGCTGAAGTTCCACCTTCTTGGTGGAAACTTCCCAAACCAGTCACGCTCTTCTCTGAATTTCTACATTTATTTATTCATTATCATGATTTATCTTTTATAAATTCATGCATCCACTCAAAACAAATTTCTATTAAGTATCTATTATGTGGCAGATTCCGTGATGGTAGGAAATTTACATGGTTTTGAACTCTCCACAGCACTCAGGCAAATGACTTGCATTTATGCACTATTGACTAATTCGCTATTAATATACATTTTTGTTTCTTATGTGTTTCCATTTTTCTCGCTTTCTTTTTTTTTTGAAGCTGAGTAATAATACATGCACAGAAAGAACGTGAAAGTTTATAGCAAATCGAGTGGCAGGTAGCTGTGTTCATTTTCTCATACATTTACAATACAAGGCTGCTGTTGTGTAGATATGACCTTCTTAAATCACATTTAAGCAAATTAAAAACATTTATCAGGAATGTATCTGCATACATTCCAAGCATCATTTAGTCCAGCAATTTCCAACCAGTGTGCCACTAGAATTTTTAAAACATTCAATATCTGACTATTTAGTCAGGGACACTGACCTCTTTTCCCTTAGACTGTCAAATTAAAAAAAGACAACAACCAACACAATAATAGCCGTAACTGTGTGACTGAATCAAAATTATACCTATTTCTTGTCAGATCAGCAAAAAATATATATATTTTGGTGGGCTGCAGAATTTTAGTAATTAGTTTATGTGTGCCAGGAGATGAACAAAGTAAAAAAAATCACTGAGTTAGTCTAGAAAAGCAAGTCAATTGAATGTGTAATGAACCCCTTCATGTTTCAATTTGATCCACCTGAGATGCTTATACTCCCGTCTTACTAGGAACAGCCTAAACCAAAAGCTAAGAGTGACCTGCTCCTTTCTTTGTTAAACAAGCTTTAGAAGTGAAAATATTGCCTTTATATATTTTTAAGCAATCAAAATATCTTCATGGGATGAAGAAATTCTTACTGGATTTCTGTGGTTGAATAGCTTGAAAGAGCTAGGAAGATGGACCTATTAACCCTCTTACAATAAAGCCCTTGAAATATACAATAATACAAGTATATATTCATTGCTAAAAACTTGAAAACACAGGTAAACACAAAGAAGAAGATTTTTTAACAAATCACCTATCACCCTACCACCTATGAATAAGCACTTGGAATATATCCTTCTAAGTCTGACTTAACAAGCCTTTAGTTTCTCGATTATTTATGTGAAATCTTTGGATTTACAAGCCCTAAGAATGGTCCTTTGTCATCCAGCTTTACACATAGTGGTAGAATCTCACAGAAGAAAATAACGTGGAACAGGCAGTCTTTTCAGAGAAAATTCATTATGCGTCTTTCTTAATGCAGCTATTAAAATGGAGAAAAACTGTTAACAAAAGATGACTTTATCACCAGGACAAGATATGCTATTATTGCCTTAATAACCAAATTACTCTGCAATATTACTTTCATTCAAGAATTTTATATGCTTAATAAGAAGTGCCAGGATGGGATGTGCTCAGCATTTCACACTCATCTATTGGAATACCTCAGAGCATTATAAAATGTTCAATTGAAATGCAATTTTCCAGCTAAGTTACAGTTCTGCAAGGGTCAGGGAAACTCAAACCCTAGATATTGTCATAGTGATTTTGATGTTTTATGCTATTATGACTATCTCACATATCAGGGTAAACCCAAAAGTGTTAAGTTACACTCACGAGAATAGAGGGAAACTACACTCACCAATTTACAACTGACTTAAAACCAAAATCCCCACTGACTTACACTGTTGCTTTGAAGGAGACATAACTAATGTCAGTACTGGGAAGATGAAAGAAACTAGATCCTTGTATATTAATGTCAATACTTCAATGCATATCTGATTATGATGACAATAAGAAAATGGAAGAAGGTTGGGATATCTAAGCATGGCATTAAAGTCTAGACCAAATTAAATTTGATCAAAGACCCGAGATATTGTAACTACCAGTCTTAACTGCATTCATTTAAATTTAATTACAATTGAACCCATAATTTACTTCCGGAATTTCCTAGGCATCCTGGCTAGTACTCTGGAATTTTCTACCTAACTGTTCAGGGATTGAGATAGTTTAAGATTCTAAGCCCATAATAGCACATTGTAGATAATTATATGCTGTGGGATGTGTAATATGATTCCCTGATCCTTTGATAACACTGGGACCTGTTGAATGAGAACCTGAGTGAAATCAGTAATTCAAAGTTTCCTTCCTTTGTGCTTTTTTGGTCTAAATCTCACCATTACTTTTTCATTGTTTGGACTTTATTGTATTAAAAGGCAGGGCAAGGCTGATAAGAGCAAAGGAAAGGCTTAACACAGTTTGGAGAAGGCAGCATGGATTTCCTCCAGAATCAGCACAGGCACCCACCCAAGGCCCTGGAACCATGGGAATTTCCTACTGAAGGATGTACCAGTCTATAGCTTAATTTTTCACCATAAGATTAATGAGACCCAGGGAAGAGGACATTCTGACTCTGGGTAAAATCAAATACCACAAGTTGGAAGTTCAGGTGAATTTCCCTTTTTTATGGATACCAGTATATTGTTAAGGAGACCCACAGACTACAGGAAGGGACGAAAAATGTTTCTCCTGCAGCTCCTATGAACTGTGAAGAATTGCAATTATATGCTTGAGGATAACAACAGCACCAAGCCTCAGAAGGAAAAAAAAACCCAAAACCTAAAGCTACTTCTGAACCAATGAATGTTACATATTATGCTCTCAGGATATCCTATCCAAAAGGATTTGCTTCTTTCAACTGTCTGCAACTCGCAGCTCTAACTGTCACATTCTTGAGGTGAAGCTATGCGACATGTCCACTTAAGCTTGATCTGCCCATGAAAACTGCCAACCGCAAATATGCAGCCACTGGAGCATCCTGCCCTCCTCTCCCTACCATAAACACTTTGGATATTGCTTGATATGTTAAAGCGATGTGATTGTACTAAAGCGGTGGTTTGCAACAGGGGCTGATTTTATCTCCTAGGGTACAACACCTCAAAACATTTTTGATGATCACAATTCAGGAGGAGGGCTGGAAGAGGGGTGGTGGCATTGTTGCAGCTGGCATCAGGTGGGTAGAGGCCAGAGATGGGGCTAAACATCCTACAAGGCACAGAACAGCCCTTCCACAGAAAAGAATTATCTTGCCCAAAATGTCAATAGTGCTGAGGGTAAAATACTCTGAAATAGAATTTTTTTTCCACAACTGCTAGGTGGAAGTAGATGGGAAGGGAATGTGTTTATTTAGTTCCTTTCTCTCCACCACTCAAAACTCTCTTCTCTACCTTTGTATAGCTGGTCACCATTCTGCTTTCACTTAAATCTATGACTTCTTACTGACAGACACCAAGAGTCATTTTCAGCACAAAACAAATGATTCTCTCTTCCAGAAGCCAAATGGTCAGTGCTAACTTTTCAAGTGTCTTCCAACTATTTTGATGAATTGAGATTCTTCTCTAGCTGGTGAAGAAAAACAACATAGATAATGGTCTCTGCAGCTGTTAGGAGGTTTGTGTGTGTGTGTGTGTGTGTGTGTGTGTGTGTGTGTGTCTAGATTAGCTGCCTGGCTACATTAATTCATGCACTTGACCAAGCAAACTGCCCCATTCCTAAAATAGAGTAGTCAAAGAAACCAGATCAACCTGGAATGAAACATGAAACCATGGGAAAGAAAATAAGGCTGAGCATTCAATCTCTCCTTTTCAGAAGAATCAAAGTCTTACAATGCCAGGCCACTTGCTAATGTCCAGAAAAAGAAACAATGGAAGAAGACAGAAATGCTGATGAGGATGCAATGATAGATCAAGCTAGAAATCGAGGTTGGGGATCCAGGAGAGACAATATTTTTTCCCACAATTACCTCATAACCATTCCCCCACAAATAGAGGCATTGCCTGCCTTCCTGAAAGCACCAAAGGATAATCCACATCCTCCCCTGGTTACACATCACAGAGCTCACAGCCCTATTCTAATCAAAAGGAAGATACCTCTAATGCCAGGAGTGTTGGAGTCTGGGAGCAGAGTGGTCTATGTGACCTGAGAAGCCCTTGGCTGCCATCACCCTTTGACATAGAACACATTTTCATTCCAGTGCCTGTGTTACAGAAAATATAATGTGAGGAAAAATGCCAAATCTTTACCAAAAACCAATATTCTTATTGGGGGAATGGCTTGAATTTATAATGAGGCAGAGCAACATAAAAAGCTGATCCCTTGCTCAAATAGGTTTTCCCCTATCTCTCTATGTATCTGTTCTTTCAGGCACTAGCCTGAAAGTCCACCATTACACATCGATTCCTCCTTGCTACTTACACTCCAGCTACATAAGGAAGTGCAGTTTTTCACGGGTCAGGACTCTGCTTCCTGCTCCCAATCTCTTTATCACACTATCGCTCACTCTCATCCCTGCTCTTGTTTCCCTTTTCTTCAAGACTAGGCTCAGTTGTCATTTTTAGGGAACTTGCCTTTTGACCCTACCCTCACCCCTTTTCTGTGTTCTATAATAACCAGTTATATCACCATCACTATACTTGACATTTTTATACCTATTCACATTTCCAGTGGATCTCAAATGTTTAGTGAGTATAATATTCACTTGAAAAATTTGCTAAAAATACATATTCTCTTGACTTGTACAAAGATTTTGCGTTAGAAACTGTGGATAGGCCCAGGGGATTGCATTTGTAAATAAAACCTTCCCTAAAGATCCTGATGCTGCTCTCTACCAATGACGCTGGGGAACTTGGCCTTGTCTGCACCCCAAGTCCCTTGACACTGAAGGCTGGAAGTCATCTTTACTTATCTTCATAACCCCAGTCCCAATCTGGGACCAAGTCATGGCACAGGGAAAGTCCATGTTTGAAAAATGTTGATTAAATGCATCCTGAAACATCCCTGGTTGAAAAAACAAACATCAAATAAAGTCTTAACATGGAGTAATTAAGAGGCTGAGGCCAGGAAAAGAAAGAAGACAGGGTTGATGGAAAATCCTTGAGGTCAAGCCTCCAGTTGCTTCACATCTTGCCGAGAAATACCACTGCAAGTCTCTTCACTTTCAGCACCAGCTCCGATTACTGAGCTTCTCTCTGCCTACCATACCTGGTATTACACCTGTCAGCGACCTGTGGACTTTTATACCATCTCCATACTGCATCCCACACCCTTTTACTATTGCAGTCAGGAAGAAAGCGTGCTTTACCTTAAAGGCCCTCCTGTACTTTGTGATCATCCGTTCTTAATCAGTAGTGCCCAGCCTGAGACTAGAATGCTGTAGAGCTCAATTTGAAAGAAGTCAAGGAGAGGGCCTTATAATATCCTACCCACACCACTTTTAGGCAAATATAAAAAATAATCTGTATCCATACAACTAGTAAAACCAGGAAAGGAATACAGATCCTGCTTTGTAAAGCAAAGTCTTGTGTGTGCTCTATTTGGTATAGATGTTAGCCAGATTAGGAAAGGCAAAAACAGTGTGTGCACACATATGTGGGTATGTGGTTAAAACTGAGCTGGCCAAAAATTTTCTAGTTTACTAATAGAGCAAAACGGGCTTGATTTTTTTGTCCTGGTGTCTCCCGCCCTGGCTCAGTGGGACCTGAACATATTCTTCACTCAACCCTCAGGGTCCACAAGTTCTGTGTTACTGGAATGCTATTTTGTTTTTAGGATGTTTAATGTTACTGTCTTGATTACCAATAGAGTGGTGCAGCAAGGAGTTTCATTTTGGGAGGTCTTAATACCATATGTCAATAAATACTAAGAAAAACATTCCTTCATATGTGTGTCTCTCTCTTTCACACACCCACACACACACCCACACGCACCCAACTCTGATTTACCCCCTTCCTCACAGCAAATCTCTTTCCAAACCCTTCATCTTAAAGACTTCTATTTAAATATTTTAAATATTTTTTCATTTTGGCATAATCTTAGATTTACAGAAGAGTTGCAGAGAAAGTCCAGAGAGCTCTGTATACCCTTCATCAATTTCTCCTTCCACAACTTTGGTCCACTTGTCTAAGCCAGGGATGACACACTGCAGCATCCCGTAGGCCAAATCTGGCCTGCTGCCTGTTTCTGTACGTCCTACAAGCAAAGCAGGGTTTTCATATTTTTAAATGGTTGAAAAGTCAAAAGAAGAATAATACCCCATGACATATGAAAAGTATATGAAATTCAAAATTCAGCACCCATAAATTAAGTTTTGTTGGAACGCAGCCACGCCTATTCCTTTACACACTGTCTGCTGACCTTTATCTCTATAGCAGCAGGGCTGAGTGGGTGTAACAAGGGACCATTGAGCCACAAAGCGCAAAGTCTTTACTTTCTGGTCTCTCACAGAAAAAGTTTGCTGATTCCTGGCCTAAACTAAGAGATTAATGTTGTCGCATTACTATTAACTAAATTACACACTTTATAATACTAGTTTTTCCACTAATGTTTCACGATGCAATCCAGGATACCACATTGCATTTAACAAACACTTTTTTATGTTAGCCTCTATTTACCCACCAGATGCAAGGTTCTGCTTTGGAAACTATGCCTGCCTAACAAATGAATTTCAGCTGGCTACTTAAACAGATTTGATTTTGCTGTTTGTTTGGGGTTGTTTACACGTTTTACACAATAGTCAGTCAATTTAATTCAATATCTGGGCTAGGAACGCTGTCAACTTGAGGATGGAGAAAGAGCAATATTTGTTCGAGTAGCCCTAAATTGGGCCAAGACAGGATACTAAATCAGGCCCTTCAGAAAAAGGGCTCCCAGTGTCCTTCCGCGTACGGTGTCCCCTAGTCCCACGCAATCCCTGCTCCAGCTCCCTGTCCTTTGTTCCCTTTTTCCCCAGCCTGGCCTGTGAACAGCTCGGCTCTCCCTTTCACCCGGCTGCCGCGCCTTTCAAAGGGCTCCGCAGGCACAGGCGGGCGGCGTCCGGTTGCTGGGCAACAGCCTGAAAGGCAGCGCACTTTGCCGCCAGGGCAGAGACACATCCGCACCAGCCCGTCTGCGCTGCGAGCCTGTGGCCTGATTTCTCCCCCTCCATTGTTGTAGCTAACACAAAAGGCTACAACTCCAGTGTGGCCGTGGGGCCTGCAGTGAATTACGCGCCAGGCCATTCTTTGGCCAGAACTCCAGGCCTGTCACACGCAAGCTGAAGGGCTTCTTAAGGGTGGGCGAGTTGTCTCGCTCCCTCCCTTCACCATATCCACCCGTCTACCGCCTTTGTAGCTTTCAGCTGGCGGCCAGGCCCTCGTTTGCCTTTTGGCTGGTATGAGATCACTACAGCTGTGGGCTCGGGCATTCCTCCCCACTCGCTTCCTTCTCTCTCAAGAGCCGCATGTAAAAATCCCAGGCCTATTCGGTCATCTTTTCATATCGCTTTCTCAACCATCCCCCACTCCCACATCCCTCTCTCAAGTTTCTAAGGCTGCTGTTGCCATGGAACTCAAACAACTTAAGAGATGAAGGGAGCTTTTCTATGGTGTCTGCCAAAGTTCCCAAACTTCAGAGGTTGAAGTCAGGGCAGAGTCCTTGGGATTTCCCAACGTTCCCGTCCTGCAGTCTGAAGAGACATTTAGTTCACCACCCTCTTATTCCCTGATCCAGTGTTCAACGCCGTGTTCGGATTCGGGGGGAATTTGGTGATGAATTGGGAAGTGAAATTTTAAGCCATGCTTGGGAGCAATTGCATGTAAAGGCAGAGAGTGATCTCCTCTAAAGGAAAAACATTCCAAGATATGAGTCTATTTTTCTTCAACAGCATGACCTGGACAAAGAGCGTTGCATCAGCTCTTTGACACCAATTTTTACTTGCGGAGAGAGAAGTGCATGCAGTTAACACTAGGCTACCTAGTTTTTTGTTGTTGTTGTTTTGTTTTTTGGGGTTATTTTTTAAAATATTATCAATGTGAAATGCCTGTTCAGCTAGGTTTCCCCAGTGTGGGCTCCATGCACATCCCCAACTTCAGGTCAGGGGTGGAGGTGCAGTCACTTGGCCCCTTACCTCAGCACACTTGCTAAGTGTGGGAATCCAGGTGTACCTTGCACCTGCAGCCTCCTGCCATCTCTTTATGTGTCATTATTCCGGCTTCTTTCCACATAACATTCTGTTAAAACCCAGGCACCCAGGCAATGAAATAGGTAGGCCATGAGAGGGATTCAAACTATAGTTATAACTTATTATTAATATAGAATTCATATTATAGTATGTGGGTGGAAGGAAATGAGGGAAAAAAGCTTGTATGCTTTGAATCTATTTTAACTTTTTCAGTTGGCTGATGTCAAACTCGTTATCATAAATCAATCAAGCAGGGGGTGATGTGCAAATATTTGTCAATTTATTTGACACAAGCACTGACCCAGCAGAACAGATGCCCTAGCAATGAGCATGAACCCTGGCGGGTAGCCTGAATGGGTGTGAACCAGCTGAGCACTACTGCTGACACCCACTGGGATCACAGCTCCATGCCTGGCAATTGAGTGGGGGCTGAAGGGAGCTCCAAAAGGCACAACGTTGTCTATTCCTCAAGGTATTTATTATTTAGTTTTAAAAAATGAAACTAGCATACATGAAATGATACCAAGTGATAGAAGATAAAATTAACCATTCATAGTCTGAAACGTTCCTCAGTAATAATAGCAAAACTTTCACAATAACCCTAGGAAATTATTGGTTGTATTATTGTCCCCATTTTACATATATGGAAACTTAAAGAATCATTAGGGACTTTTTCCTCTAGCTTTTGTATATGTTGGATAGACAGAAAAAGAAGAGGGAGGTGTTTACTGATTGTCTGCAGAGCTTCGACCTGAAGGTATGATTCCAGCAAAGATAGGTCACATGCACAAATGGCCACTCTTTGAAAACCTGGATTTAGTAAACTATATGCAGACAAACAGGAGGGGGAGAATGCTGCCATCAAGGGCACTCAGGAGAAGTCTGAAAGAACCTTACTCAGAGATTGTACCGTAGGGAGGATACTAGGGTGATGGTACTAAACTCACTTCAGTTACCTAGCAAATCCAGAGGTGCAAATATGGGATAAGTATGTTTTGAATGAAAAGAGAATAAGGATGTCAGAGCTATGGGGGAATCTCAGGAAGGAGGGGCCCTAAGCCTTAACCACAGGCTAGAGGTGGCAGTTGTGTAACAGGGCCTTCAACAACCAGATGAAGAAAGGAAAGAAGTGATGTAAGAGGCACTTGGGAAAGAGTCTTAGCTGCTGATTTACTTGGGGAAATGAGATGAAGGAGTAAAAAATGATGGGGGTTTTAAATTTGCAGAAGTTTATTATAATAAATAGCTCTCAAGGGGGCTCCAAGAGTTAACTCAGCAACCCAAAGTGCCTAACTCGCCCAAAGTAGTTTATTGACAAAAAATCTGAACCAATAAAAAAATTAAATTATTTTACATTATGTAAAACAGTGTTAGACACACAGTAGCAGCTAATTGAGTATGTATTGATTGACTGTTTGAGTAGGTCAAAGAACCAAGATATGTGGAAATCCTAAACTTTTCTTCAAATCAATATGTTTTGGAGTTTCTGCCCTGTGACTCTCTGAAGGCACCCAAGGCATGGAGGTACAATGGAAGGGACCAGGAGACTTGGGATCTCCCTCTGTCTTGGATGTAACACCTTAGAAAGGTCATTTATTTCCTCTACACTTGGTGTCCTTGCCTGTTAAATGCCGAGATTGGACTAAGGAATCTAAAGTATAAAAATCCAAATTTTACAAATGTATATTCACTAAAAGCACTTGAAGAGAAACAAATGAAGCATTTTGTTTGCAGGGTTTAACCATTTTCTCCAGAGGTAATAGAAATGCATCTCGCTAAACGGTAAAGGAGAGAGTCATGATATTTCTAGCCTCTTTTCCTATAAGAATCCTGGCGATTTTCAGTTTGGAGGGACTTTCCCATCAGTTTTGATTCCCATGATTTCACACTCATGGAAATTTCCTCAGAGAAGCAGCTTCTTTGGCAACTTCATGCTCACAACCATCTTACTGTCAATAGGAGGTATGCAGACGTGTCAGCAGGGGAATAGGCCTCTCTGGGCAGTGGGAAAAGGAGCTGTCTCCTTTTATTACCAAAAATAAATACAGAAGACACAAAAGATCTTTACTACACTTGTCACATATGGCGGAGTAAGATGAAGACGAAACTAAAATCTCCATAAAAGGGAAGGCTTTGCGTATGTTTCAAAGGCATTTTATGTTGCATAACATGAAATTAGCTCCAGCTCTAGCCCTTTGAGCTTTGTATGTATATGTAGATATATTGTCTAAAATAAAAGTATACTGAATTCTTTCTTACCCTCCCAGGAAAATAGAACACTATGTTTTAAAAAGCTAAAAGGAAACGTTGTTTGGGAGAGTTTATCTATGAACGGTGAAGCAGTTTAAATAGTAAACAGTCCCAGAAAGATATACTAGCAGTCAGACTCACTATGCGCTAGCTTCGATTCATTCCTGTTTCGTCCCACGCTCTTCGCTGTGTGGTCCGAGGATCAGCAGCAACAGGGTCACCTGGGAGTTGGCAGAAATGCAGAATCTCAAGCCTCAACCCAGAACTACTGCCCCAAAATCTACATTTTAACAATAGCCCAGGTTATTTTTTACACACACTACCATTGGAAAAGCACTGCTCTAGTCTGCAGCACCCATTCAGTAGAGATGATATTTAAAAGTGGTTTACTTATTTCAAAATGGCAGGTTTCTGAGAAAAAAAGTTGTACAAATTATTGGCAATATCTGTCAAAAATGGGACTAGACCCTCCCTAGTGACAGAGAATAATAAACTACAGCATGCTATCATTAGTTTAAGAAAATGCTAGCAGAGCCCTACTATCAGTGAAGCTTGCGTGTAGAATAATGTGGGGGTTCCTCTAACTACATTCTCTTGACACAGCCTTCCTGTGACCAAACACACACTTTTGAAAGATGACTGAGGTTAAGAGGACAATCTGGCTACAGAAAGGAGAAAAGCTCATTGACCCGTGCTGGCCTCTGACCTTGACTTCATTAGCTAACCAAATGAGCTAACCAGTTGTGGACATCAGAGAGCATTATGTGTTGCTTAGCTAAAGCATAAGAAAAACCAGCAGAAGATCAGTTTATAGATGTTTCTACCTTGATCGCTCATGTTTATTAATATAATATGAGCACATATACAAATTCTCTTCATCTTTTATTATTTTGTATTGCATATCAAGGACTTGAGGACAACAAAATCTTCTTCTCTCTCATAGCTCTCTAGTTGTTCCCTTCAAAGCAATTAAAACAAATTGAAATTATAAATTTATTTCTGTTTATTCTTTTGTAATGGTTTCCACCACTAAACTCTCCAAGGGAAGAAATCTTCCCCCTCTGGTTCACCCAACACTTAGCAAGACCCCTGGCACCTAGTTCAAATATTCAAGAAACATTTGAGGAGGGACTATGTGAATAAATAGCAAATGAGGATCCTATCTCTAAAATCAAACCTACCTAAACTACCTTGTAACAGTCAATAAACATTGAATGTTCTATTATGCTAGGGATCGGAGATACAAATTTGCTCTGCCTTTTAGAAGCCTATATTCTAGTTTAAAAAAAAAAAGAGATACACAGAGAGAGAGAGAGAGAGAGAGAGAGAGAGAGAGAGATTTACAATACCATTAAGAGCTAACATTTTAATCAGTGCTCCAAGCATGTTGCACCGTTAACTTATTGATTCCAGCTACTTTAGGAGGTAGATATTATGATCATCTCCATTCCACAGATGCGGAAACTGAGGCTCAGCGAGGTTAAGTAGCTTGTCCAATGTCACACATCTAGTACAGGGTGGACCTGTATGTGAAGATGTGATCTGTCTCCAGAAGCCATATTCTTAATAAGGTACTACCTGCCCTCTGATAAGCCATGAGAAATGATCAAAGAGAAGCCAGGATCTGAGGAAGCAGGGGGTGGACAACTAGTTCCAAGCCAAGCCTGTGCTCTTCAGGCAAAGAACTGAAAGTAAATGCTGCTGGTGAAGCATTTTCTGTAAGGTCCATGTGAGATGCAGCCTGCAGCCCAGGGCTCCCCTGGGGTTTGGAGTCAGTCTCACCTTCCCTCAGCTTGCTCTTTTCAGCCTTGGTAGCAATGGAGATCCCAGTCCATTAAAAACACATTTAAAATTTTTTTAACTTTATTTTTGTTGTTGACACTATTACAGATTTTAACCTACACAGTATAAGCTTGGTGCAGGAACTGAGCAGTAGCTTCAACAGTTTAATGGATTCAGAGGAAGTTTGAACAGGATACATCAATGACATTCAGATTCAGAATTTAGGACACAATGGGATAATCACCTACCCAGACACAAGGCATATAACTTTTTCCTCTTGGTCATCCCTCCACCTTTATTCTCCCTTTCTCCTCCTCTGGGGAGGGACTTATTTTCTCCAGTCCTGACATACATTAGAGTCTTTCAAGTGGAATCACTTCCTTTAATTCCTGGTAGGTTATGAGTGTGACCTCAGGTTCCGCTTCATGTGTTTCAGGCTGAGATAGCGTCAGAACTCACATTTCCCTTCCAGGGCTCCACAAATTACTCTGGTGTGCAGAATTACTAAACATACAACTCTCAGTTCCTCGAAGTAGTTTAACAGAGTTTGGGATTTAGGGGAAATTATGCATTCTGGCGCAATTTTTAAAAAACTTAATTAAATCAGTTAAGTTCCAAAAGGGAAGATGCTATTAATTCGAGTCTTCTCTGAGGCAACTATCTATGATTAGCTCCTTGATCACTGAATCAATAAAACACGGACTTTTCCTCAGGGCTAAGTCAAAAGAAGTAAAATAAAAGAAATCCTTCCACTCCATTAAAAGTTACGTGGTTTATTCTGCACACTTTGCCTCTTTCTTTCTACCTTCTGCTTCCCTTTTTGGATTACTGTACCTCACAGTATGTTTTCTTCTGTTTCTTTTATTTCTTTTATGCTTAGACAGTACTTCAGAGTTTGTTTTTTTTAATCTCTTCTTAAAGTGATTCCACCTATTCTTTGGTTGGTTGTAACTTCCTCTTTCCCTCTTTTTTATCAGCCCCTCCAAAATTCTTTTCTTTCTCTGCTTCTCCCTATTTGCATGCGTTTTTCATCACCCCAATTTATCTTGTTTCCTTTGTTAACATTTTAAATATTTTATTTATTTCTTTTTAGAGAGAGCGGAGAGAGGGAGAAAAAGAGAAAGGAAACATCGATTGGTTGCCTCTCGTACACCACCCACTGGGGGCCTGGCCTGCAACCCAGGCATGCGCCCTGACTGGGAATCAAACCCGCGACCTTTCAGTTTGCAGGTTGGTGCTCAATGCACTGAACCACACCAGCCAGGGCATCTTGTTTCTTTTTTTAAAGTTGAATTTATGGAAGTGGCATTGGTTAATAAAACCATACAGGTTTCAAGTGTACAACTCTGTAACATCATCTGCATACTGCATCATGTGCTCACCACCCAAAGTCAAGTCTCTTTCTGCTGCCATTTTTCCCCCTTCACTCTGTTCCACCTCCCCCTATCCCCTTTCCTCTCTGGCAGTCACCATACTGTGGTCTATATCTGTTTTTTCATTTTGTTTTGTTTTGTTTTGTTTTTGCTTAATCCCTTCACCTTTTTCACTCAGCTCCCCGACCCCCCTTCCCCAGCTCTTAGTCTGTTCTCTCTCAATGAGTCTGTTTCTATTTTGTTTGTTAGTTTATTTTCTTCATTAGATTCCACATACAAATGAAATCATATGGTATTTGTCTTTCTCTGACTGGCTTATTTCACTTAGCATAATGTTCTCCAGGTCCCTCTATGCTGTCACGAAGGTAAGATTTCCTTCCTTTTTATGGCCAAGTAGTACTCCATTGTGTAAATGTGCCACAGTTTTTTCTTATCCACTTATCTACTGTTGGCACTTGGGTGCTTTCCAAATCTTGGCTCTTGTAAATAATGCTGCATTGGGCATAGAGGTGCACATATTCTTTTGAATTAGTGTTTTGGGTTTCTTCAGACATATTGCAGGAAGCGAGATCGCTAGAACAAAAGGTAGTTCCATTTTTAATTTTTTTAGGTAACTCCATACTATTTTCATAGTGGCTGCTCTAGTCTGCATTCCCGCCAGCACTGCACTAGGGTTCCCTTTTCTCCATATCCTCACCAGCACTTGTTCTTTGTTGATTTATTGATGATAGCTATTCTGACAGATGCGAGGTGATATCTCCTTATAGTTTTAATTTGTATTTCTCTGATGATTAGTGATGTTGAGCATCTTTTCATGTGTCTATTGGCCACCTGTATGTCCTCGATGGAGAAGTATCTGTCTATTCAGGTCCTTTGCTCATTTTTTAATAGGATTGTTTGTTTTCTTGGTGTTAAATTATATTTTTCTCTCCCTCTTACATGCTTGGGTGGTACAAAAACAACAGTACAAAGTGATGGTATTTTTCTGTTTGTCATTACATCGATCTATATTCTTTCTTCTCTGTGGATATATTATCACTGAATTTGGGTCATCCCTTGGAAAACACAATCAGTGGTTTGCAACTCAATATTAACAATCTCCATAATTGCATATTATTTTCCAAATATAGCCATAACAATTTTTAGCCACACCAAATGGAACTGATGGCCAGCATGAAGGCCAGGTGGTAGTGAGCACACCCTCCTTGCTGTTCAGCACCCTTCCCCAGTGGCCATGATGAAGAGGGCAAATGAACTTAGGGCATGCTGAGTGGGAATGAGTGCGGGACGCAGTGGTAGTAAACGTTCTCATTAGAAACCATCCTGCTCCTCTCATTTACTCTGCATGGACTGTCAGTAGAATCTGGCAGCTTTAAACTTGACACAACTAACTAACCACTTACCTGTGATTTTCCAGTCATGTCTATTTTCTCTGTACTCAAAATATTTTTCTGCTCCTGATTTCAGACAAGCATTATTTTCAGGGCGTCATTGCCTAAGGCAAAAAAAATTGAATATGTAAACTCAATGAAATTTGGTAGAAATATAAATGTAGTCATGCAGTGTTTCATTACTAATCTTATACATCATGGTATGCTTCAAATACTTTTAATACTTGGGTCATGTCTTCCTAAATTTAACTTTTAACTAATGCTTGCTTAATAAGAATAATCTTAAGCTACCTGAAGTTTTCATACCCATCCTAACCAACAGAGATGTCACTACCAAAGGTATAAATAAGAATATCCAGCAATTTCATTTTCACTGTGAACTCCAATTGCATTTACATCCAAAGAAAGTATGGATGAAATAACTATAGTTGAGTGGTTAGACTGAGGTGGTTTGGCACTGACTAATGCATCAAGTTTTCTGCTAACAGTATTTCTAAATCTATTACATTATTAATATAAAATATAACTGATAATTTCACATGTGTGCTTTAACAATTGAAATCAGGTTTCTTGCATAGGTCTTCTGCACCGTCACTGTTCAAAACAAAGTCTCTTTCAACAAAATGCCCACATCCGATGAGTGATGTTGAAATGCTAAGTGATTTGTAATTCTTTATAATAACTTTCACTTTGTTAATCCCTTTCTGCCCTTTAGCATCTTTCAAAGCTTTAATGATCCATATAATTAAATTATAATTCAGAATGAGAACTTTCTAGAAATATAATGCCAGAAATATAGATTTTGTTTAAAATCAAAGCAATGTGATTAAAAGACAAAAGGTTAGATGTGATCGAAATGGGGGGTGGGGGGGACCTGGGCCTGAAACAAGAAGTGCTTCTGATAAAAAGAAGTGAGTTGAAGATGTGTGAGAGGACAAAAAACCACACCCCACAGGCCAAAGTCGAGATTAATTCACTTTCTAACTAAGACAGATGAGAATCATTGCACAGAAGCCCACGGAGATGAGGACCATGCATCAAGCCCTGATGCCTGTGGATCTCAAATGCTACAAATGGCCACTGAAAACTCATTAATTCCCCTTCAAAGGGGGGAGTCTTAATGAACATGGAGCAGGGCTCATGCAATCATGTAGTTCAGACTTAGGGGACTTTCTGTCCAAAGGGTAAATGGTGTTGGATTTCTGCTACAAACAGAACTATAAGAGAAAAGAAAAAAATAAAACTAGGCTTCATCATCATAAAACATGTTGCTATTTTGTGACCTAAAAAGAAATAACAACATACTGCCCAGCTGACACCTTTAGATAAGGTCCCGCTGTCCTCTGAGAAAAGGGAGTGTCTAAGAAGTGTGGTAACTTGGAACCTGGATTCACTGCTTCCATATTTTAGAAAAGGTGAAAAAAGCAAAGCTATGAAGCGGCTATGAGCCTGTGTGAATGCTCATGCTAAACATATTGTGAGGATTCCTATTGCTAGACAAGCAAATCAGCCATGCTGTCCTAGGTGGTCAGAGGACAAAGAGCTCATCCTCCCCCACCCCCGCCCCCACCCCTCACACAGGCAGGGAGAAATGTCTTCTAGCTATTATAGTGCAGGAGGCATGTTAGAGGATGATTGGCCTGGTCAGGTCCACTCTAGCATACCATTTTAGTAGAGCACATCTGTTAGAATTTCTAGACTGATGCCTCAATGTCTGCTCCCCTGACACTTAATTTAAGACACCTAGCAGAGATCATAATCTCTTGATATTATGTGTTATCCACAGATCAAGTATTTGAACACATAACAGCTCTAGCTCCATCTAGCAGTTTCCACAGTAGCTCAGCTCTGATGTAATATCTGCAATGCCAAGAACTCATAATCTTGGAATCATAAATAAATAGCCAAAATTCAGATTAAACAGAGATTGCCCTTTAGTTTTCTCTTTCTACCCCTTAGAGACTTTTATTGTATCTTTCTTACATCCCTTTAATCGCTTTTTTGAAATTACAACAGTTCATAGCTCTGTAGCACTTTCACCATATGAGGGAGGAGGTTTTCCTAGACACCTTTGCCAAATGTGGAGAATCCATGCAGAGGAGTAATAACAATTTAGAAAGCATCAACGCAATTTCGCTTGGTTCCTGCTCCCTTTGACTCTCTGTAATTAAGCCCTGTGAGGTTATCTCTTTTAGACTTGAAACTCAAGCTGAATTGTTCTGTTTTGCTTTGATAATGACAGTACTGCTTACCCAAACAGTCTTCCAAGATGAGTTATATATTAGTCTCTTTAAAAATTACTGAGCTCTGGCCAGTCTGGCCCACTTGGTTGGGCGTTGTCCCACAAACCAAAGGGTCGCGAGCTTGATTCCCAGTCAGGACATATGCCTAAGTTGCAGTTCAACACCCAGTTGGGGCACATACGAAAGGCAACCAATTGGTGTTTCTCTCTCATGTCGACATTTATCTCCCTCTCTTTTTCCCTTCCTATCCCTCTCTCTAAAATCAATGAACATATCCTCAAGTGAGGTTAAAAAAATTATACTAATAAAAATGACTGAAAGCCAGGCCATTGAAATTCCGATCTTGTCTGTCGCCCAACCCTCTGGCATCCCAACACTGTTTGTGCCTTGTCCATGCCTCCTAGACAGGCTTTCCTGCCTTCAGTAGGCAGACAGTCAAAAAGTGCTGGTTAACAGCAGACAGAGGCAGAGGGAAGCCCAACTGCATGTGCCTGGAGGAGCTTGGAAAAAAAGAAGAGTCTTTCTGTAAAGCTGAATGACAGTACAGATGCTGCACTGTGCTTGGAATACCAACTGAATGGGGTCATAGGGAGAAGAGATTTTAAAATGACATTTTTGTATTTATGCAACCACCATGTGATAGTTAAAGTTAGCAGGGAAAAGCCAAGTGAAAGGCAAACATGCTATATATTCCACATACTCCAGTTAAATATTCCCACTGTAACTTGTTTGTCCTATATTTTATACACAGGAATTTAGGACAATATAATTCCTTCCTTTGAAAACAAGCAGTTTTGCCTTCTGGTCACCACACCATAATACAATTGTGACCCTGGCATGTGGGATGGGCCCATGAAGCCTACAGCCTCCCCTGTCTCTCAGCTCTGGAAGCTCCCTCCTTGCCCTCTGCACACTCCAAGAGTCTGCTTTGACTTTGTCTGTTTATAGCACTGGGGCAGGAAGAAACAAAGCAATTGTGAAGCTTGTTAAGAGGCAGTTCATATGATATTAAGGGTGACCTTGCCACTTCCAGTTCTATTTATTCTACTTCCTTCCAAACACGGGCAAATCCTTCCTTTCAGGCCAAGAGCACCACTCTGTGGATGCAGCCTGTGGGAACGCAGACAAGTTCAAGCCCTCAGAGATTATTCATTACCCAGGTCTGGAAACATAGTATTTCCCATTTGCTCAGATGTTAGGTCTGTAAATCACAGCTACTTGGCAGAGGGAACAGACCTTTGTTTGGTGGAAAACACTTTTTGTTATTGTTTACTGATCAAAATAATCCACTTCGGTGAAGCGTAATTTTGCCACACTAGGGAGCTTTTAAAAAAAGTAACGTTTCCCCTCTAAAAAATTATAAATACATACATATATTAAAACATGGATTCATACATACATATATATATTTCTTCTTCTTTTAAATATAAGAATTTCTTTCGTGAATTTGGCCATAGCACAACTTACAAACACTAATCACCCAAGTATCTAACCCCATCAGAAAGAGAACTACAGTTCATAGTTTGGTGTCAGCTGGCTTAGGTGTTATTTTGTGTTGTAGTTTGCTGCATTCTCTAGGAAGTAAAGGCATTTCCTGAAGGCCCACAAAAGCCAGCAGGTGTATTGCTAAGTATAATAGGACGTGTAGGTATGGGTTGCGCCAGGTGGGGACAGAAAATGCCTTAGCGAGACTCAAGCTTGACCACTTTGAACAGAAAGAAGTTCAGCTGCTCAGCTTCTTCACTTCCTCACTGATAGCATCAAGGCATTTTCACCATCAGCTTGAATGGCACTTAGCTGTCCATTGAATCTGGGAGTAAATAAATCAATGTACCTCATTAAAACACTTTCAAATTCCTCTTTTCTCCCAATGAAAACATTCTATTTTTATTTTGCCCCTCAATTATCTGGATAATCCTCATCATTTCATTGACAAGTGTGCTATCTTTAAGACCTGCCAATTAAAACAGATACCACTGGAATGGTAAGAGAACTGACAACTGATCAGAAGGGCTTACTTCCCTTTGCTAAGTTTTTCATCAGTTCCCCCGTCTTGGTTAAAATTCCAGTCTACTGCTCTTGCCCTAAATGGGAAGTGAAGGGTGGGGAGTAAGGACTGGGGAGGAGAGTGGGCGATTGCTGTTTGGCTCATCACCCTGGTCTCCCCTCTCAGACCCTAATCCTCGGTCCTGGTCTTCTCTATCCCCATCACCATGGTTCAGATGGAAGGTTTTGGCGCCACTGCCACAAAAAGGGGAGGTACCAAAAGGCATCTTTACTGCTTGTCAAGTTCTTCCCATGTCTGTGGAGAACATCAGAATTTGGCTCCAAGTGCATTTCTGCATTCATTCACCTAGTAATTCATTCATTCAACAGCTACACTTATATGACATGGTTTATAACTGTAGTGGATATAAATCTGAACAAGATTGGCCCTTGTCTTCCAGTTGTTCAAAATCTACTAGAGAAAATAAAATACATATTCAGATCATTCTAATGCAGGACAGAGGGTGAGAAGGGCTACAGAAGATAACCAAATTGCTATGAGGTTACAGAGAGGGAATAAACCCTTCTGTCCAGGTGACGCAGGAAAACAGCATTGTAACATCTTGTAAGGTGGCTTACAAAACTGGGTCTTGAAGGTGCGGGACCTCAGAGATTAAGGAAAAGCATTCACGCAGCAGGAAAGGCTTGAGCAATGACAGGCAGGCAAGAAAGTATATAGAGTCAGTGCAGGGCACAAAAAGCAAGCAGTGCTATCTGGCAGAAGTACAGAACATCTCAAGAGGAGCAAATGAAGGGAAGGGGTTTGATCCTGGGTAGAAGGGGCTGAGTTACCTAAAACACTCGGGAAAATTTTTTCCAGACCACGATTTCTAGGTTTCTAAGTGTGTGGACCACCACTGTTCCCTTTCAAGCAGAATCTTTTATAAATATTGCCTTATTCACTTCTTTATTGATTCTTCCCAATAACAAAGCACTGAGGATTATTTTTGCCCATGAGCATTTGGACATATCCATGCTATTTCTTTAAAATATATTCTTAGAAGGGCTGTAGGGTACGGCTTGTCCTGCAGCTATGCGAACCAAGGAACGCCCCACAGGCAGAAGGAGTGGGCCTGTTCCTCCTCTGCTCCCCTCACTTGATAGTCATTCAAAATCTTTATCAATTTCATAGGCCAAGAACAGTTATGTATGGCAGTTCTAATTTTCATTTCTTTGATTATTAATGAAGCTAAGCATTTTTGTCAAATATTAGTGGCCATATACCCAACATATAAAAACCTTTGAATTGGATTTTATTAGTAAGAAGTGAACTGAGAAGAATGCATCAGATGCATTTTCATTTTACTTCCTAAAATGAGACTGTTAAACTATTGATCTTGAAACTGCATTGCCTGGAAAATAAGGGAGGATGGCCTGATTTTCCCATTGATTACATCTACCCTCATCCTCGGTCTTGATTTGACTGGGAACAGCTGGCCTTTGAAAATTGGCCATGTGCTAATGCATTGCACCAGAACTCTAGTTCTATGCCTTATCTTAGGCTCTTTGAACCCTGACCTCCTTTTCTTCCAGCTCTTTGAAGCTTCATTAAAATTTATTTTCTCTAAAGGCATTTATCATATTTTGCTTCAAATCTGTACTTATTTTTTCCTTCTACTAGATTGTAGGCTTCTTTGAGAGCTTCAAATATACTTTTCATATTTGTGTTATCTCTTGCAATGACACCGCCACTATTGTTGAATGGTAATAAATGTAACAGTTTAAAAAGTATTTATTTCCTTTTCTTTAAAACGATTCTCTTTTGTTGTCATGGAGGACCTCTTATTCTTGGAGGACTTCGTCACACAAAAATAAAATCTCAAAAAATATATAACCAAATTAAAGAGCACAATGAATTAAATAATTCCTTAATAAATAAGTAACACCCAAAGAGGATTTTTTTTCCTCTCTAGAAACTCTGCTATCATTGAGTCATTAAATCATTTTGTATTCTAGTAGATGCAAATAAATACATATTTTAAGGTACTTAACTTTTCATTCACAAATAAACTCAGACTTTTTTACATATATAAGGAATTTTATTCAAAACACCAGACTGAAGTAGTTTCTAAACATAATTCATGTTCTATTTCTTCACTGAGAAGATGCACCTCTGTTGAGCACAGGGTTTCTGAAACAGAACTTTAATAGCATACTTAGCAAAGGAATAGTTGCCAGCTGACTAGCTATTGATTTAATGTTCCATCATTTCCATGGTTCAATCACGCCTACCATGGTGAATCAGTTGGAGCATCCTCAATGAACCAATAAATGAGCAATTTTCCCCACCAAAGGGAGTGATTTCCTGTGCGGCAAAGGCATACATAACTTATCACAAACACTGCGAAGCCTCAGTACAACACTGATGTACCTTGGACTATCTAGCCTCTCTTCTCAGTAATGGTTTATTCCTCTAATTGGCACTTACCACACACAAGCTTTTTCTTTTTTTTTTAATGTTCGGGCATGTGATCTATCTCTGCTTGAGGTCAGGGACCATTTCTTAGACGCTTTATCATTTTCTATGGCATATATTGTGTGGTCAATAAGAATTTGTCAAATGAGAATCATATGTTAACACAGAATAGGGCCAGAGTTTGCCATATGCCTGTGGTTCTCAGCCCTGGATGCCCATTAGAATCACATAGGGATCTTTTTCAAAAATATCCAGGTCCCGTCCCAGAGCTGTGGATTTAGTTTGGTCTAAGGTAGGGTCTGAGTATGCTACCCAGACTCTATGTTTTAAAGTCTTTGCAGGTAATTCTAATGGACCACTAGGGCTAAGAATCACTGATATAAGCCATTGTGATATGAGAAGACAGGCAGAAAGATCAGCAACTGGCCGGAAAGTTACTATTATTTTGCTGTCTCTCAGAGCGATAGTTCTCAAAGCATCGTCTCCAGGTCAGCAGGGTCGGCGTAAACCAGCAACCCGACCTCCAGGTGACTCCGATACCTACTGTAGTTTGGGAATCACTGCAACAGACAAATAGGTTGAACTAAAAGTGACAATGCTGGGGATGTCTTAGAGAAATTTATTTCGAGTGTATTTAACTCAAAACATATTTCAGATTATGCTTCATGAAACAACTCTCTGGCCCATAGTTTTTCTTAGTATTATCCTTTGGCACCTAAAAGAAAGTAAATTTCAAGCATATATAGTATAAATATACTCTGTTAAGACCAGACAGTGGCAGTGACTGCAGTCAGCATTCCCCACACAGAAAGAAATCCTTGGCCTAGAGGAGGGCAGCAACCCCATTTTATCCACCCCTGTCCCATTGCTCTGTGCTTTGTGGTGGCCCTGAATGCTTAGGCAAGAGATCTGTTACTCAACTTTGGTTTCCACTCGTTGTAAAATAAAAGGCGGCAGGAACTTCAAACCACGGATCCAACTTTCTAAACAGGTTTGCAGAGCTCCTTAAGAAACCAGGTTCAGAAGCTGTTGTTCCTTCGTTCCCAGACATGGAACCGTGAATTCATAATGAGGCTGTCCTCCAATCTGTCTTCCAAAATGTGCTTCTTCCTCGAGAGCTCCACAGTGGATCTGATTCAGCCTTGGAGGGTGAGGGGCAAGAGGTGTAGTGACAGTTGGTGGTGGCAAGGGGAAGTGACAAAGGGAAACTTGGGGGTTGGTGGAAACAGCAGAAGTGGTGACTCGCAGCACATGATGTGGTGAGGGCTGAAGCCATGAATATAACACCCCACTGTGACAGGCACCTTGCCACACCTTTATCCGGGATCCATGGAGGGACAGGCCGATTTGCATTGCTGGCTTACAAGTGATTAAGGCCTAACATAAAGTAAGATTGGTTGGTAATGTGGGCCTCTAAGGTTTCTCCAAGTTCAACCCCCGTGATACCTGCGTTGAAATCACCAGGAGCACTTGCTTACGCTGAAGCTTTCTGGACCCCTCCCCAAGCCTACCGAAGCAGGATTTCTGTGGGTGGGCAGTCCAGAAATCTGCACATTAAACAAGTCCCTCATGCAAGCAACTCTGGTACAGATGTTCCTTGAGATCTGACTTTCAAAAAGCTGCCTGTACATAATTTTGTTGGTTTGAAATTTGAAGTTACTGAACGTTCAATATGGACTCTATGCAAAGACCTGCAGGAGATACAGAAATGTCTTAAGATATATCACCTTACAAAGAGAAATTGATCATAATACTAATATTAACAGTGGCAGCAGAAGCGGTGGCAGTAGCACTGATAAACAAACCTGCACTAAAGTGTAGCAACATAGAATGAGGTAGAAAAAGTGGCAAGGAAGGCCTGTGAGCATTCCGATGAGAAAGATGAAAACTCAGGGTTCAGGAAATGCACTGGGAAGGAGGCAGTATTTCATTATTTCTTAATAACATTTTTTCCTAAAACAGAAATACATATTTAACAGTAGCCTGTGTTACTTGTAGATATCTGAAGTCATTCTTGGAGGAATGGGGAGGATTACAACAGAAATGGGAAAGAACAGAATTCCAAGTAGAGGGAACAACATAAGCCATGCTGTGTATTGACTAGTATTTCTGCCTTTTCTGGAATTCGCTCTTCGTAAGAATCCTCAAGGGTCTTGCAGTTAGGAAGTAGGTTCCCTTTCAGGTTTCCTGATGCTAATTTACATTTATTGCATCCAGTGATTTTTTTTTTTTTTTGGTAACTTTCCTCTGGTTCCATAACGTGTATAAAATTGGGGTATCAAGTAATTAGACAAATAATGATAAAACATAATATTGCCTTAAGGGAAAGATGAAAGACATCTGCAATTCACTTTGAAATACATCTAAAAAACGACAGAATGATAGAAGGATGGGTAGATGAACAGGTAGATGATAAACAAGCTTAATAATATGGTATTGGTAGACTCTAGGTAATGGGTATACGGGTATTCCCTATAAAAATTCTTTCAATTTGGCTGTGTTTTGGACATTTTTCTTAATTAAATGGGGATGGGGGCAGTAACATTTTGTTTCCATAGGTCCTGTGGCCTTACGCAAGTTTCCTCTTGTCTGGGCTTCACTTTACTCTGCTATCAAAGGGGTTAAACTAGTTAATCTCCAAGTTCCCTTCTGGTTCTCAAATTCTCTCACCCCTTCTTCCCCTCTGACAGAGAACACAAGGCTTACTACCTCAGAGAGGCAGTCACCGAAACTTCCAGGACTTAGCTCAGCTAATAAAGGTAGTTAATCTTCCTCAGAGCATGGCAGGGATGGCCTAACTCAGACCCAGACGGAGTTACCCTGCCCGTCTGTGGTTCTAGAGCAGGTGCTGTGCGAGTCAGACCTTGAAATTTGTTTTGAAACCAACCACCTGTTGCTGTGATTGTGTGGCTGTTTTCCTGGCTTATGGGATTTTACTTCAGCTGTTGTTCTCAGGCGAGAGTTTATTTCCTCTAGGAATCTACCCAGTTCACTTGCCCTAAACTTAGCATTTGTGTGTATAGATCTTCCGGAGACTGATTCAACTATGCAACACTGAATTGTCTGCCAAAAGTCCTCAAGTCACCCACAGACTTCAGAAACAGATTTTTAAGGGGGAAAACTAAGAATCCTCTTTCAAGTCTTTTGTTGCAGATAATGATCTCTTTGAATTTTGCTTCAGGAAGAAGCAGCACAGGATCAGATATACGAGTGTAGTTGCTCCTGACTTTTTTTCACCACTAACAGAGAGCATTGTGCTGAGTCAGCACTTCCCTGGCATTCATTGCTTTGCTGAAAATTCTTGTGCCTGTAAAATTGTACTGCAGGCTAGTGTTGTCAGACAAAGACTACTTTTCTCTGATAGTCTGAAGGACATAATACGATTTTGGAATTAAAATGGACTTCATGATTAACTAGTCCAACCCCTCATTTTAGAACTGAGGCATGTAAAGCTAGTGACATTATTACAAAGAGACTTGCTCAGTATCATAAACTCTGTTAAGGATGGAGCTGGAAATCTAATTATATTGCAGAGTGTATCTATATACAGGAAAAATTACCAAAAAAAAAAAAAACTTTAAAGGCTTTGCTTATAAACATTAGTTTATTTTCTTTAAAAATAAAAAGTCATGGTATTCTGGTTTCCTATTGCCGCTTAACAAGCCACCGCACAACTGAGTGGTTTCAAAGAACAGATTTTTATCTGTCATGGCTCTGTGAGAGAGAATAATCCTTAGTTCACCTGGGCAGTCCTCACTTAGGTGTCTCATGCGGTTGGAATAGATAGTGGCTGGGGCAGGACATCTAAGACTTTTTTTTTATCTTTACTCGGATATCTGGTACCTGAGCTGGATGGCTGGGAAAGCAAGGGGCTGGTCGGACCTCTCTTTCTCCCCGTGTGAATAGGTGGACTTCTCACACATGGCAGCTGGCTTCCCCCAGAACAAGTGTTTCAGGAGGACATTGTGAGGCATCTTATGATTCAACTTCTGCTAGATTTTACTGGCTACACAGGACCAGCCAAGAGACATGGGAAGGGACCATAAAAGGGCATGAATACCAGGAGTCAGGGCTCACTGTGGACCATCTTTGGAGATTACCAATGACACATGACGTCACCACTACTCTTCAGAGATGAAATGTTTTAATATCTTAATAAACAAAAATGAGAAGTCATTGTAAAACCTGTGACTTATGCTAGTGTAATGATGGAAGAACACAAGAGTTTAGTGTTAGAAAAGCCTGAATTCAACTCCAAGTACTATCATTTACTAACTGTGAATTTAATTTAATTACTTTGAGTCTAAGTTTCAATGTGTATATAATTAGAATAACATTTAGTTCAAAGTGTTATCTATAAAAATTAAATAATGGGGGTTCATCTCTTTGCACATAATAGTTGCTCAATACATTTAGTTCTTCTTACCCTCGGCCATCTCTGGAATCCAGAAATCTAGTAAGGTATTTATTAAGCACATGTTTGGACCGGGTTCTATGCCAGGAGATGGTGATTCAAAGGTTAATAAGACATGTTCCCTTCCTTCAGGGAGCTCATATTCTGGAAAGAAGGGAGGGAAAGGGTGGGGGAAGAAAGTAAAAACATGCACGTACCCTAGTGAGTGAAGTACTATAATGAATGTAGACTACCTGCTAGTTTGGGAGCACAAAGGAGGAAACAGTCCACTCTATAGAGGAGTCCTCAGGGAAGGCTTCATAGAGAAGAGAATAATGAGCAGTATCACGAAAAACAGGAGTTTGAGGCAGAGCTGTAGTGAAGATGAAGAGGAGAGGGATTTGGGAGAGATCTAGGGAGTAAAATGAAAGGGCTGGCTGGCCATCCAGAGGGAGGAAAGAAGGAATCCAGAGACATTGCCTAGGCTTCTGGCTAGGATGATGCAGTGGATGGTATACTCATTAGCTTATAAAGTGTATAGCTCATAGAGTAAAGGGAGAATGAGTAGGTGGTAATGAATTTGATTTTGAACACACCAAGCTTGAAATGTCTGCAGGACATTCAAAGAGAATTGTTCCATATTTAGTTGAATTTATGAGTCTGGGGTTTGTGGGAGTTGGTTGGGCAGTAGAGAGAGATTTGGGAGTTACTTGACAATTTAAAGAAGCGTTTTTAAAGTTAATCTTTTCCAGGCTAGCCAGGTAAATGATGATGTCTGGGGTTGTAATGATCGTTTTAACAGCCATAGTTTTTGGCTTGATTTTTTCTTTTCTAAAATGTTCTTCTTCATTAAAAGATGTAAACAAATGAAAGTAAGCATAGCAGTCAGTAAAGGATTACAGGAGTATGAGGTCTGTCGGGAAGGTATCCAGCCATGTAATATGAAAAAGAGAGACATTTATTGAAGAAGATACAAGAAACACTGTACACAAGACAATGACACCTCAGTCCCCTTCAAAGTAGGCACCTTGGGACCTCACACAGTTCTCCCAATCACCATCAGCTGCTCCATCATATTTTCCTGAATCTCATCAATGATGGTCTGAAATCTCTTTCCTTTCAAAGGTGATTTTAGTTTTGGGAAAAGCCAGAAGTGGCAGGGTGCCAAACCAGGGCTATAGGGGGACTGAGTCACCTGAGTGATTTGATGTTTCTCAAAAACACTCTGCAGGAGACATGATGCATGAGCAGGTGTGCTGTCGTGGCGAAGCTGCCAATCACTAGTTGCCTATAGCTGTGGCCTTCTGAATCATCCAAATAGTTTCCGCAGAGGAATGTTCAAGCTTAATGTGAAATTTGGTGCAGATTCGTTGCTTTACTGGCTCAGTCATTTTGAATGCAACGGTCACACAGTACACATGCTCACTCAATGGTGTCTACTGCCCCCCCGACTAGTACAGTGTAGTCATCACTGTTCATACATGCGCATTCCTGTCTATTCTCCTCAGCTGCCAGGATAGATCGGTGTAACACAAACCGTTCTTGTTATATTAACAACAGCTGGACTTTTTTCAGACAGACCTCGTATACTACACAGGCCAAATATCTGACGATTGCCACAGCAGAAAAAAAAATTTATTTTAATTCCTGTATTGCAAACTAAAAGAACCCATCAGACCTTAATTGGTGGTCCATTTAGTTAATTCCATAATAATCACAACTACATCATATACAGGCATATACTGGAGATATTGTGGGTTCAGTCCCAGACTCCCACAAGAAAGGGAGTCATAATCTTTTTGCTGGTGGTGGGTCTTGCCTTCAATTTGTAAAAAACACATCTATGTAGTGCAATAAAGTGAAGCACAATAAAATGAGGTATGCCTGTGTCCAAAACAGTTCATGGAAATAGAACTTGATTCCTGCTAGGTTATAAGGGTAGCACATACAGTTAGGGTCTAACAGAAGTGACAGAATCATTGAGACTGATTGAACTATTTTCACCAAAGATCAGTATCATTTGTACTTACTCTTCTCAAGATCCTGTAAGAGCAGTCATTAGGAATGTGGGGCTATGAGTTCTAATTCCCATTCTCTTACTATCTAACATAACTGGTTCTCAAGCTTTTGGGAGCTTCAGAATCTCCTAGAAAGCTTTTTAAAATCCAGATTTCAGATCCTCAGCCCCAGTTATTCTCATGTAGTGAGTCTGTAGTAGGGCCCAATGAGCTGCAATTGTAACAAGTATCCCAGGGGATTCTGATAAAACTGTATGACCATTGGCAAACCAAATCATTTCTAAGGGTTCTGTTTCTTCATCTACAAAATGGGAATGACACCTCCCTTGGGGGACTTTTTTGATGTCCAGAACTACAATGATAGATGCAAAGGGCTTGGAACGCTGTGTGTTCTCTTCATAGATAAGATGTTGGTATTGTCTAGGGCAGTACATCAGAATCACCTGAAGGCCTTGTTAAGACAGATTGCTAGACTTGACAATTTAATTGTTAAGTTGCTGAATCAGAGTTTCCGACTCAGTGTCTGAGACAGGACCTGAGAATTTGCTTTTCTTTCAGGTTCCCAAGGGATGATGATGCTGTTGGTCTAAGGACCACTCAGTAGCACTGTCCTTAGGCCAATTAACTATTGAGTTGGTTCAGAGGGCTTCTGATCATACCTTAGAATTGTCTGGGCATAGGTTCTCACTGTTCACAATCCCTAAAACATTATTCATTCATCCAATAAATATTTACTGAGCATCTTTGATGTTCCAGCCATTGCTCTGGCCACTGGAAATACAACCCTCAACATAATGACACAAAAATAAATTAATAAAATGAATCTAGATAACAATAAGTGCCACGAAAAATCTAAAAGAGGGTAACAAGACAGAGTGGCTGGGCTGGGGGTGGTTCTTCATACAGAATGGTGTGGGAAGCCTCCAAGGAAGTAACATGGAAGGTGACACCACAATGAAATAAAGGAGTTAGCCATTCTAACAGGGGGCAAGGGCACTCCAGGGAGAGTGAACAGTGAGGGCAAATGCTGGGAGGCCAGAACTAGTGAATGAGCAGCAGATGCTGCGGGATAAGAATGGAGAAGGGGGCAGGGCAAAGAATGTGGGATCCGGCGGGCCTTGGTGGTGTGGACTGTGAGTCAGGTCCGTAGCATGGTATACACTATCCCCTCCCAAACTTAAATGTGCATGCAAATCACTGAGGATCCCCTTAAATAAAGACTCTGACTCAGTAGTCACAGGGAGGGGCCTGAGAGTCTACATATCTACCAAGCTAGAGGTTGCTGATCCTGCTGCTGGGATCCAGACCACATTTTGAGTAGCAACAGCATAGAAGACAACGTTAGGGAAGTAAATAGTTTCTGTCATCCTTTAATTAAGAAAAAGTGCTATTTTTCCTGGAAGTGTGGCTAAAAGTTAAAATAGTGGTAGATGGGAAACTGAGGAAAAAATCATGATATTGAGGAATTCCAGACACTAAAAGCATTATTCAGGAGGATGTATGGTATTCCTTTAAGAATACAGATAAAAAGATTAAAAGATTATCACCAAAATAAAGAATCTTAATAAAGTAAGAATTTTCTTGATAGTGTATTTAAAACCAAATAGAGTAGAATTCCAGAGTGAGTTTGTCTGCCCTCCGGTTAGTCCTGCTCCTTCATCCTTGGCTCCCACCATCCCTACTTTCCCCTGCTTGCAAAAGTAGTTACTGTCTCTACAACCTCTTTAACCTTCTATAGCTCCCAATGGCCACTGCCCACAGCCAGAGCTCAGAGCCGCCTGCCACCGCCTCTCTCGCACATCCTCGCCAGTCGTGCTAACCAGGGTTTCCAGCCTTCTCCCTCCATCCCCAGGTGAGAACTCAGGACTTGGAGGGGTGCGAGGGGGAGCAAAGGAAAGGGTACTGCAGGGGCCTGTTGTCTACACAGGGCTGCCCAGAGCGCAGCCTAGAAAATACAGCCAGAATCGGCTTCCCCTCCTCTTCTCTCCTCCTGCTGCAGTGGGAGCTGAGTAATTTTATGTTATGAGCCATATGGCTTTTTGTTTTAAGGAATCTTCCTAGACTGCATCTAGAAGAGCGGCACGTCAAAAAAAAAAAAAAATCTTAATAGGATGCCTCTTTTTATAAACTTCTATACCACACGATAGATCCCTTATTTGTTATCATAAGCACGTGTTTCCCCCAAATTTCCTGTTTTTTAGATGATTTGTGAATTGAAAATTTTGGCCATGGAAGGAAAGCAACATTATTGAAGCTGTAAACAATAGAATGACTGTGGTTTTAATC